>APFE031325382.1:465250-536563 GCA_000404065.3 Pinus taeda | reverse complement strand
AGAGGGTTCAATTGGTACCTGGTGATATCCTGACTTCAGATCGATCTTGCTGAAATATTTCGCCCCCTTTAGTTGGTCCAGGAGGTCATCAATCCGCGGGATCGGGTACCTATTACAGACAGTGATCTTGTTCAACGTCCGATAGTCAATACAGAGTCTCCAAGTCCCATCCTTCTTCTGTACCAACACAATCGGGCTTCTGCAAGGCGATGAACTCAGATGGATGTGACCTTTCTGTAGCAGCTCCTAAATTTTCCTCTTGATTTCATTGTTCTCTAGAATGGAGCGCCGATAAATTGGTCCATTGGGTAGCGGCGCACGTGGGGTCAGATCGATGGAGTGCTTGACCTGACAGTTTAGAGGAACCCCTGCGGGGGAGGTGAATATGTCCTCATACTCCTCCATGACCTTGTCCATCTGTAGTTGTCATGTGGAGGGGTCCTGTCTGGAGGTTGTGGCCACTGTCTTCTTTTTTCCTTGAGGGTGTATCATTAGGAAAACAAATTTCCCAGTTTTGGAAATGAGCTTACTGCATTGTTTTGCAGTAATCAAAGAGATGGCGGTAGGCAGTGCTACCTCTGGTATCCTGTACAACTTATTTCCTAATGTAATAGTAACAACATGGGGCCTTGATTCATACACAACATGTCACTTCCACAAGTATGGTTGTCCTAATAATACATCACAAACTTCAAGGGGAGAAATGTCACACAATACCTCATCTGCGAAGGGCTCGATGTTGTATGGAAGGCGACACTGCTGGCTCATGTGAAGATCCCGTCCTTGGTGAAGCCACCCGATGGTGTACAGTTGTGGATGTGCTATGGTCAGTAAGCCCAACCGCTTCACAACCTCTGCCGAAATGAGGTTCTTTTGGCTCCCGCTATCAACAATGAACTGTAGCGGGAGCCCTTTACCCACATCTAGGAGTGGAAGAGACGTTCCTCCTCCTTTGGATCTTCGGGTTCCTTCTTCTGTATCTTCGTGGTGGAAACAGTGGCGTTGGGCTCCGCATCGATAATATGATTCCCTTTGTCATTCCCCTTGTCTAGTTCTGACTCAGAGTTGGAACATACATCTGATTCTGAAACCTTTAGCTTAGCCACTAGTGATTTCTTGGCCCGACACTCACTTGTGTTGTGGGTGGAGCTCTTATGGAACTCACACCATTTTCCCATGTCCTTTTTTGGCTTCGCGGCGCCGTTCTTTGCTTGCAGCTTTGGCGGGTTGTCTTGGGCTGCCCCGCCTTGGCTTTGTCTTTTGTTATGTGGTTTAGGGGCACCTTTCCCTTGCTTCGGATTTGCAGATCCAAAGTCTCACTTCTTCTGTTTAAACTTCTGCTCGACCTTGACAACATATCGGTATGCTGTGCCGAGCGAGGAGATGTTCAGGAATTCTATTTCTTCTTGGATGTACTTGTGCAAGCATCCGTGGTATTTGAGTATCAAATGCTACTCCAAATCCTTGATACCCAACTTTGTGCGAAGGGTATAGAAAAGATTAGTGAACGCAGGCACATCTTGGTCCCTTCCCTGCCGCAGTGTAGTCCACTTTATGTATTGATCCTCATAGCTTCCGATAAGGTTGTACTGCTCCTTGATGGCATCCTGGAAAGAATTCCATGTGGGTGAGGCTGAAAATAGTGAGCCAATATTTTCATCCTTCTGCTCGCAGTAGGTTTCCCACCAGTCCTTGACGTGGGGGGCTACTTTGAGAAGAGCGAAAATAATCTTTTCCCGACTCGAAAATTCATGAACAGAAAAATAACCCTGTAGCAGATTTAACCATTTATCTATGGCATCTGCGTTTATCTAACCCTCAAATATGGGGATTTCATTAACTTGTACCTTAAAGGGCGTGGCATTTCCAATGTAGCTGCTGGAAGCCGACGCGTTGCTTCTGGGTAGCCGCTGAAGGATCTGGGCAAAGTTGTCCATCATTGCGTTCCTTTTTCGCTCGAGGGCTTCTTCAAGCAAGATTTTGGTAGGATCTCCTACCCCCTCGTCTTTGTTCTCATCTGCCATGGGAGGCCGTCGGGATTTGCGAGACTGGTCTTGCAAAGGTTCGACCAGTTCAAGCCCTAACTCCTTATATCTTGACATCGTTGGGGACATGCAAAGAAACACAGAGAAAAAACAAACCGCTCTGATACCACTGATCCAGATTTAAACAAGAACGCAACAAATTACAGAGATAAACATAAACATAGATATGCAACGAAAATAATACTTAATTTCATTAATGCAAAATACTGAAATATGATTACAAACAATAATGGAAATAAACCAGCTAGGGCAATGGTAGCTTATCTCTGAGAATAGATGTGGCAGCTACATGCCTCTGAATTGTGTTACAATGAGGCTCGAAGGCCTATTTATTGTTGAGAAACAATGGAAAACCCTTCACATCCCAAAACCTAACCCTAGAAGATGAAACACCAAATTGTGGGCCCCGTTTTGGGTAAGTTGATACATCAACTTCCCGGGGTCGTAACTTTGGCATACGATCTTCGTTTGACGCGTACAATAGCTCGTTAGAAAGATCTATACGAGCGCTACAACTTTGGGAAGGGCAAAATCGGTCCATGGACCCATGTTGCTCCCAGATTTCCCAAAAAACGTCGTTTAGGGCCTCAAAACGGCTCTGAAAGTTCAGGACCCGAAAAACTACTAAAAGTAGTAATTTGTGCTACAATTAAGGAAACTGAAAATGCTGAGAGGAACAATGGTGGGGCTCTAGGTGGACTTGGCAGGTGGCTACCAAAATCCACCTGGATCACCAAACTTGTTGTTCATTATTCCATTCATCCCTTCCTTCATTTATCCAATTAGGTTGGATAATAGAAATGGCACAAAGCTATGTGATCCAGGAGGATCTTGTCAGTCCAGTGTATCGAGAGAGTTCAGGTCATCTTCAGCTTCGTCAAATTCACCAGTGTCTAGTGTTGGTTAAAGTTCATGGTGTTTGAATGTCATAATGTGATAAAGTCGTTTGTAATGGGTTTTGATATGGTGATGTAATAAAGTCTAAATACTAAGATAAGGACATAATCTAGCACTAAAACTTATGTGCTAAACCCTAGCATATAAGTCCTAATCCTAAGTAATAAACCTATGGCATAAATTTGATTGAAAATAAACCACTTCGGATCATATATTAAAAACAATACAAATCAAATCACAACCCTAACTGCGTGGAGAAGACCGCAGCGGGACCGTAATGTGTGAACACCTCTCGGGTAACCGCAGTCAGCCTTCACTGTAGCGGAGAGCAGACTTAATCGTCGACGGAGGGTGACATGTGAACAATTATTGACAGTTGACTGGAACTGCTAGGGGTAAGACTGCTAGCTAAGCCGCAACTGTCGGATGGTATGCGCAGTCACATGCTGGTCATTCCATCTCTCCGCATTAGTAGTTAACCGCCAGTTTGGGTTTTGTTTGTTAGTTTTATGCTATTTTAATAAACCCACCATGAACCTTATCCTAAGGTGTCAGAAAGTCATAAGACTGAGCCTCTATACATTCAAAACAAACCATTCATGCCTATTTGAGCCTCGAATGAACCTATTTTTCTATAAATTCAACCTTTTTGTTCATGGTAAGGGGAGAGAGAGTGATTTTGAGTCTTGTAAGCAGATGCTGAGCTAGAGAGGTAGTTATTATTTTCAGTGTACCTTGGCTGTCCGAAGGCAGAATTGGGAACTGAGATAGGCGCTGGAAAGCTAGGAGAGAGATATTTCTATTGACAGAGACCAGAAGTGCTTGCATGCACATTAAGTCTGATGTTTTTTCTGTGTAAAAGACCTCTTTCGATCAATCCTAATAAAGGGGATGCCCATCTTAAAAGTGAACCCGTAGATGTAGTCCATCAGGGATGAACTTCGTAATCAATGTTTGGTGTCTTCTATCTCTGTTCTTACTACAAATCCAGAGTTAATTATGTTTCTTAATTTATTGATTAACACTTAAATCGACTGCTTTCCTTCAGTCTTCCACATTCAACACTTAAGGTTAACAATCAATTCACTGTTGGCAATTAATCAATTCTATTTCAGTTTTAATTTATGATCGATTTCAGATCATATAATTTCGTACCATAGAAGGTTGTGTTTTGTAGAAGTTTTGCAAGTGAATGTTAACCAGGTCTAAGTTGCAACGTGGATAAGGAACACTTGAGGCGTTTTATCTAGAGTTTGGAAAGCGAAAAGTTGCTCATAAATCGACAATGGGAGGATCTGATGTAGGTGAAACCCCTGAAGCAAATATGAGTGAGGAACAGTTTCAGAAAGTGTTTTTGAGCGTGCAGTAGATGTTGGGAGAACTATGCGAAGATAAGAGGGCAAGAGATGAAATTTATTCTTCAAACACATCGAAGAAGGACAAGGGAAAAGGCAAGGCTGATAAACCTCCTTCTCCTTTATCATCTCCATCATCATCATCATCTTCTTCTTCCAGTTTTGATTCTGAAACATAAAATAAACATAAGAAATCATCTCTTTTGAAACTTGATGTAAAATTTGAGCTACCTATTTATGATGGTGAAATGAGTCCTGAAAAGTTAGATAACTGGATTAAGGAGTTAGAAGTGTATTTTCGTATTCATAACATTTCTGATGATAAAATTAAAATTTAGTTAGCTACACTTAGAATGGGGTGTGGGGGGGGGCGTAAACTTTAATCTGGTGGGAAAGTAAAACTCAAATAGATGTAAAGTAGAAAGGTAAAGTCATCTCTTCATGCTCTAAGTTTTTAAAATCTCTCAGGAAACAATTCTATCCTTTCGGACACATGGAGCAAGCTGTTATTGATTGGCAGCTTTTGAGGCAAGGTAAAGGGCATAATGTTCATGAGTTTACTTAGGAGTTCAGGAATACAGATTTGGCACTTGGTATTCCATTGGATATACGTGAAAAATTATTAAAGTACATTTGCAGTTTACATTAAAATTTACATCATACAATATTGATGTTTAATCCTGATGACTTTGATGAAGTGTGTGTTCAAGGCATACATATTGAATCAGGTGGTAGACCATTTAAGTTTTCATAGAAACCATCCAAACAATTAGAAATCAAGGATTCCAAAGAAAGCAAGAGGAAGGGAAATAGATCAACGACAAATCAGAAGGAAAATTAAAGACCTACTTGTACTCATTGCTAGAGGATCAGACATGATGCGTCCAAATGTTGGAAACTTCTCCCAGAACTCAGATCAAAGAAGTTCCAGAAGAAGAAAGGTGAAAAGAAGGCTAATGCAACTATCCAATAAGATTTGGTCTCCGACTCATGTGATGAAGGTAAAATAACCACAATGGTTTCGACAGGTAGAACTTTTGACACTGGTTCAAGTTCTAGTACTTTTGCACCTTCTTCAAACATAAATCATCTAAATGAGGATAAAAGGGTTGAATTATTTCACATAAGGATAAATTCTAAGCACAATAAAATAGATAAATTATTTGACAGTGGATCACAAACATATTTAGTATCTAAAGATTAGTAAGAAATTGGGTTTGGAGACAGAATCATCAAAGACCATACCCACTAGGTTGGCTAAATAAAGAGACTCGAATTAATGTCACAAAGTAGTGTCAGTGAAACATTTCCATCACAACTAATTACATTGATGAAGTATATTTAGATGTGATTCTAGCAGACATATGTGGAGCAATGCTAGGAAGTCCTTATCTCTATGATCGTGACACAATGTTTCATAGGAAAGAGCATAAATACCACCTTAAGAAAGGTGGGATTGAATATATTGTCAGGGAACATAAGCTCAAATCACACTTGGATTTAGTTTTAGTTAATCAGATGAAGTGGTTAATAAGTTCAAGTAAGAGATATGTACTCATGGTTGTACAAGAACAAAATAAAGATTAGCATGATGCTTTTTCAGGTTTCGAATCTCAGTTTAAAGATAAATTGGTTAAAGTGGTAGATTCTTTTCAAAATCTATTTAAAGAACCAAAACATTTTCCTCCTAAGTGAGAAATACAACATGAGATACAATTGATGTCAGATGCCCCTCTTCCTAATATTGGAATGTATCACATGATGTCTGTTATAGAGATTGAAGAAATAAAGAAACAAATCCAGAAATTGATTGAAAATGGTTTTATTCGACCCAGTTCATCTCCATGTGGCTCACCCATAATTTTGGTTCTTAAGAAAGACGAAACATGGAGAATGTGTGTTGACTTTAGGGCCTTAAACAAAATCACAATAAAAAATAGGTATCATCTTCCTAGGATAAACAATTTACTTGATACCCTGAAAAATGTTGTTTATTTCACTAAGTTAGATTTGTGAAGTGGATATCATCAAATTAGCATAGCAGAAAATGACATCTGGAAAACTGCATTCAAAACTAGGCAGGGACTATTTTAATGGTTAGTAATGCCTTTTGGTTTGTGTAATGCGCCAACAAATTTCATGCGGGTTATGAATGATGTATTCCGCCCATACATTGATAAATTTGTCATAATCTACTTAGATGATAATCTGATTTTCAGTTCAAGTATGGAAGAGCATGTTAGGCATGTTAAACAAGTTTTTGAAGTGTTGCACATGGAAAATTTTTACCTTAAACTTTCCAAATGTGATTTTGGGAAAACTTCATTGAATTACCTTGGTTACATAGTTGGAGGTGGAAGTTTGAAAATAGATCCAACTAAAATCGATGTGATTGTTAAGTGGCCAAGACCACATAATGTGATTGAAGTTAGAAGTTTTATAGGTGCAATTCAATATTGGAGGAAATTTATAGCTCATTTTTATTTGATTGCATCACTGTTACATGCTTTAACAGGTTCTAAAGTTCCCGAAGCCTCAATTCTACAAACAAAAAGCTTTTGATACACTTAAGCAAAAAATTGTCACAACACCAATCTTAGCTTTACCAAATCTTCAACAACCATTCGAAATTGAAACAAATGCTAGTGGTTATGAAATGGGTGCAGTTTTACTTCAAAAAGGGAAACCAATTTGTTTTCATTCTAAATTTTTTTCTAAGGCAGTAATGAACTATCTAACATATGATAAATAATTTTTTGCTTTGGTTGAAAGTGTGAAAAAATGGAAACATTATTTAATGGTTAAGGAAATAGTGATTCACACAAATCATCTGCCTCTTCAATACCTTCAGTCTCAAACTAAGTTGCAACAATCTCATCATTACAGATGGATGGGATTTCTTCAAAAATTTCACTTAGTAATTAAGTATAAGAAAGGTGTCACAAACAAAGTAGCTGATATGTTGTCTAGACCATCTTTGAATGGTTCAATAGTGATGTAGAATAGTTCTTTAAAACATGAAAGTTATATAGAACAATATAGTACATATGCTGATTTCAAAGATATTTATGAATCACTAACTCATGGTGCTCAGGTGGAAGAAATCAATTATCATATTCATGATGGGTTGTTATATCATGTGGGTAAGTGGTGCATACCACAAACAGAAAGAGCGCATGCCATTCAGGAAGCACATTCTTCTCACATTTCAGGACATTTTGGAGTAAGAAAAACAATGGCACAAATTCAAAGTTATTGTTGCTGACCTCGCAAGTATGACACAATTGTTAAGTACATTAAAGGATGTGTGATGTGTTCGACAAGCAAGCCAAGTAATCGAAAGATCGGTTTGTACATGCCACTTCCAGTTCCTTTGTGACCATGGGACAACATTTCCATGGATTTTGTAGGAGGAATTCCTATGTCTAATAGAGGGCATGATTACATGTATGTCGTGGTTGACAGATTCAGCAAGATGTGCATTCTTATTCCATGCAAAAAGCAAGTGATTGCTGAATAGACTGCAAATATGTTCTTCGAACAGGTATGGGTTCATTTTGGGTTACCTACTTCCATTATTTCTGATCAAGATACTCGTTTTGTAGGAGATTTTTGGTCCACTTTGTGGGGAATCATGGACACAAAGCTGAAGAAGAGCATAGATTTTCATCCACAGACCGACGGACAAAAAAAATTGGTGAACAGGACAATCATAATTTTTTTCCGAGGTTACTGCAGTAAACATCCTAAGTTGTGGGATGAATCTTTACCTTATGTACATCATGCTTACAATCGAGCCTTACATTATTCGACTAATCGATTGCCATTTGAAACATGTTTTGGGTATCTACCAAAGTCACCAATGGATTTCATGTTTGGTGAAGAGGATAAAGTGGGTGAACATGATTATGCAATCAAAGAAGTTAAGTTCATTCAACGGATACAATAGATACATGAAGTAGTGTAGGATCAGTTAGAGAAGAGTCAGGCCAAGTACAAAATGCGCCATGAAAAGCATCGAGTCCATCATCATTTTCAAGTCAGCGATCAGGTATGGTTGTATATTAGTAAAGACAGGTTGAAAGGAGAACGTAAGAAATTGAAACCTATTAGGTATGGTCCTTTCAAGATTGTGGAAAAGATTGGAAATAATGCATTTCAATTAGATTTACCTCCTTACACGCATATTTACTCAGTTGTAAATGTGGAAAATCTAAAGTTGTATGAACCTCCGATGATCATGGATCCCGAGGAAGATACACAGATTCAGACTATTGATGATATGGAAACTGAGTATATGAATGAGTTGTAGGAAGATATCATATTGGACAAGAAGATTCGATCTTCAAGGCATGGAGATGTTGAATATCTTCGAGTGGGACTCAAGGGCATGAATCCAAGCAAGACAAGGTGGATGGAGATAGGAAGAGTGAGGGAACTGTACCCTCACCTGATGTTTGCTTAAATCAAACTTTTGTGGTCCAAAAGCTTTCAAGTGGAGAGGATTGATCTAGGAGGATCTTATCAGTCCAATGTATCCAGAGAGTTCAGGTCATCTTCAGCTTCGTCAGCTTCACCAATGTTCTTCAGTGTCTAGTGTTGGTTAAATTTCATGGTGTTTGAAAGTAATAATGTGACAAAGTGGTTTGTAATGGGTTTTTCTATGGTGATGTAATAAATTCTAAATCCTAAGCTAAGGACATAAACTAGCACTAAAACCTATGTGCTAAACCCTATCATATAAGTCCTAAACCTAAGTAATAAACCTATGGCATCAATTTTATTGCAAATAACATACTTTAGATCATATATTAAAAATGATACAAATCAAATCACATCCCTAACCATGTGGAGAATATCGAAGCAGGACCACAATGTGTGAACACCGCTTTGGTAGCCGTAATCAGCCTTCACCGCAGCGGAGAGTAGACTTAACCGTCAGTGGAGGGAGACATGTGAACGGTTGTTGACAGTTGACCGGAACTGTCGGGGGTAATACGCCATGTAAGCTACAACCGTCAGAGGGTATGCGCAGTCACATGCTGGCCGTTCCATCTCTCTGTACTAGTAGTTAACCGCCAGTGGGTTTGGGGTTATCCAAGGTCTTGTTTGGGTTTTATTTGTTAGTTTTATGCTATTTTAACAAACCCACCATGACCTTATCCTAACGTGTCAGCTAGTCATAAGACCAAGACTCTAAACATTCAAAACAAACCATTCATGCCTATATGAGCCTCGAATCTACCTATTTTTCTATAAATTCAACCTTTTTGCTCATGGTAAAGGGAGAGAGAGTGATTTTGAGTCATGTAAGAAGATGCTGAGCCATAGAGGTAGTTATTGTTTTTAGTGTATCTTGGCCGTCCAGAGGCGGAATTGGGAACCGAGACAGGTGTTGGAAAGCTAGGATATAGAGCTTTATGTTGAGAGAGACCAAAAGTGCCCACTTGCACATTCAATGTGATGTTTTTTCTATGTAAAAGACCTCTTTCGATCAATCCTAATAAAGCAGATGCCCATCTTGAAAGTGGACCCGGAGACACATTCCATCAGGGACGAACTCCGTAATCAATGTTTGATGTCTTGTATCTCTGTTCTTATTCCAAATTCATACTTAATTATATTTCTTAAGTTATTGATTAAGTCTTGAATTGACTTCTTTCCTTCAGTATTCCACATTCAACACTTAAGGTTAACAATCAATTCACTGTTGGCAATTAAACAATTCTACTTCAGTTTTAGTTTATGATCGATTTCAAATCACTATGTCTCCACATCCTCATCCTTTCTTGAGAGTGTATCTGCAACAACATTTTGCTTCCCTTTATTGTAGATGTTTTCAAAGTCATAACCCAAGATCTTTGTGACCCATTTTTTCTACTCTTATGAAGATAATATTTGTTCCAAGAAGTATTTAAGACTATCATGATATGTTTTTACCTTGAAGTTTCTTCCAATTAGGTAAGGGCACCATTTCTTTAGAGAATGTAGAATTGCCGACAATTCCTTCTCATAAATGGGTTTGTGTATATTATTTACTTTTATTGGATGACTTTCAGAGGTAATGGGTCTTCCTTCTTACAATAAAACAATACCAATTTCATTTCCTGAGGCATCACATTCCTTTTTCTTTTTGTGAAGTCTAGTGTAGCTAAGACTGGAACTCGACAAATTGCCTCTTTAAAATGTTTAAAGGCCTTAGTTTCTTATGTAGTCCAAGAAAATGCATCTCTCTTAAGTATTGTTGTTAGGGGTGCTACTATTTTCCCATAATTCTTAACAAACTTGTAATAATACATGCCAACCCAAGAAATCCTCGAAGATGCCTTATAGTTGTGCGGATTTTCCATTCCTTGATGGCTTTATTTTTTTTAGGGTCTACCTTAACACCCTCGTGAGATAAAACATGACCCAAATATTCCACTTCTTGTACCCCAAAGAAACATTTGGAGGTTTTTGCATACAATTATTTCTCTTCCAATAGTTTTAGCACCCTATCAACATGTTGAACATGATCCTTACAAGATTTGCTGTAGATTAGTGTATCATCAAAAAATACTAACACAATTTTTTTACGGAAGGGTTTGAAAATATAATTCATTAAACCTTGAAATGTGGAAAGTGCATTAGTAAGGCCAAAAGACATGAAAATTCATAATGAACTTCATGAGTTCTAAATGTTTTCTTCGGAATGTTTTTAGTCTTTATTCTAACTTGATGATATTGTGAATGAAGATCCAACTTGGTGAAGTAAATTTCTCCATGTAATTCATCTAACAATTCATCAATGACAGGAATGGGGAATTTATCTTTAGTACTGAGCTTGTTGAGCTCCATATAATCCACACACATGCACCATGATCCATCCTTATTAAGCACCAATACTATTAGAGTTGAGAAATAAGTTTGGCTAAGTTGAATTATACCGACCTCTAAATGAAACCATACATTCAATTTCGCTCTTCTAGGCACAAGGATATCTGTAAGGTTTGATGTTTGGAGGAACACTTCTTGGAATCAAGTGAATAGCACGATCATGACCATGAATATTTGGGAGACTCTTGGGACTCTCAAATTCCTTTGAATGATTGTCAATGACTCTTTGGAGATATGGATAAATGGGAGATTTAGATGTTTGAACATCTAGTGAGCATAATTTTGCATTTACTCCTCGTTGTTGCTTCTTAAAAATATTTATCATGCTATTAGAGTTGATTATCTTACTAGGTTTCCTACTGATACCCCTTAATTCAATTTCCCTTCCTTCATGTTTTCCTTTGAGATAACCTAAGGTCAATTGGCTATGAAAAAGCGTCTAAAATGTTTTGTTTGATTTTAATGGTTGGATGACCAGTGAACTGCTTTTAAATAGGTGCTTTAAACTTAGAAATATTCTTAATAAAACAATTTTTTTTTCTTTAAATACATACTGTTATTTTGATTTTAAGTGGGATGGATAAGAAGAATATGGGGAAGTATAAATTATTTAATATTCAAATAGAGTATTTGACCATTTATAAGCAGAAATTAAGAAAAATATGTTTTCTTAATCAAAAAAATATAATCAAGTCATTACAAAAATCTAGTGCAATTTAAATTCAAAGAGGAATTTACAATAACAGATAGTCCTGTAAATTAATCTCTTAATTAAACTACAAATTCACAACGGATTCAAAATGAAACTGAGATTCAATTAGATTTTCAATCGGATGACTGTAAAATAATTAAATTATATGAGGAATACATAATGGAAAACATAATGAAAACAACTCACAGAGAGACAAGCCATGTGAAGTAAATCCAGAATATTTTCTTATATCAAAAATGCTCCAGCTTAGTACAAATCTGGTTGATAACTAGCTCAAGGGTGCAACCCTGAATACTTCGACATAATGAAGTATTTGAGCAAAAATAGAAAATATTACAATAAATGCCTGAGTGACAAGGCATGCTATTATTACTTAAAACTAATAGAAAGGGAAGCAATTCTATCAAAAATAATGAATCTACACATATGGACCTATTTTGATGGAAATCTGTTGCTAAGTGGCCACTCTTCTGGTGCTACGCTGGCAAAGCTGACATGTCTTCTAATCCTGATATTCACACAGTTTTTCCCACTGTTCTTCATGTGGAATTGATATCTTAGTTACTCTACATTAGATCTAATCTACCTCAATATACTTGGCAAAAGTGGGTTTTACAGTAAAAATATGTTTTATCTCATTTTGAATAAAACATATGTTGCTGATGGCCTTGTAGAACGCCCTACCTGTCATGGAACCTTTGATGTTGGAGGACTTGGCCGTGTCCTTGGCAATGTCCTGTAGCTTCTTCAAGTAGTCCTCCCTGGTCATTAAATTATCACTGATGACAAACAGTGAAGGAAAACCCTTCTTGTTTAATGCATCAATTCTTGTGAAAAATTATCGACTACCACTTCAAGAGTGTGGCACTTGTCTGTCAACTACACTACTAAGTTCTTTTTGGTCAGAACTTTCTTCACCTCCAAAATGGTTTTAATCCTGTCATCCACTCATAGATCATCTAGTTCATACCTGTTCTTAGAAGTGAGAAACCTTATTATGCTATTGGCTGTAGAAGACATCTCTCTAGTTGAGAATTTATATTAGCAATGGTCTGGTTTTCCTTTTCCATTAACTGCTTCTGCTAAAAAATGATCTGGATACATGGCCAGATTTCATCAATCTCCTCTATGATGTTTTTCCAGATAATTTCTTTGACATTACCAAGAGTGTAGCAAATGGAAGACTCAGTTTCTGACTTCTTCCATGCTTCAATTTGATTCTGAGCTCTTTGAACCTCTGTTGCATGAAAATGTCAGATTTCTTTTGATGATCCTCCCGTAGTTTCACCTGATCATGCAACTTCTTGATTCTTTTCCATTAACTACTTCTGCTACAAAATGATCTGGATACATGGCCAGATTTCATCAATCTCCTCTATGATGTTTTTCCAGATAATTTCTTTGACATTACTAAGAGTGTAGCCAATGGAAGACTCAGTTTCTAACTTCTTCCATGCTTCAATTTGATTCTGAGCTCTCTGAAGCTTTGCTGCATGAAAAATTTCAGATTTCTTTTGATGATCCTCCCGTAGTTTCACCTGATCATGCAACTTCTTGATTTTTTCATTCTGTACATACATGTTTTGGACTGCATTGGCCAATTGGATTGCAATATCTCTTGCACTTGTCGTAGCAGATATGCCATGGGGATGACTTTGATAGGAAGTGCTTATAAAGGAGCAATGTGTTTAGTAGCCTTATCTTTTTCCTTGATCAATTTATCCATCTTTGTCTCCATCTGTTTAAATTGTGCAGTCTGATCCATGATGAGTTTTGATCATGTCTTCCTTTTGAGTCTCTGTCTCTAGAATATCTTTGGCTAGAGGATCTTCAGCAACAAGTAGCTTCAATTACTTCCTAAGTGTTGCTATATCCAAATTATTTTTCTTAACCAACTCCTCTTCAGCATTAATGTTTGAAAGATCATAACCAAGTTTAATTACCAAATCTTCCAAGGTTTTGATCCCGGTATCTTTGGCAAGAGTTTAAACTTTCTCCATCTTTAGTTGTGACTGGACATTTTCTAGTGTGACCTATATTTTGGACAAACTCATAGATGTGTTACGATAGAGTAAATCATTTCCCCAGTTTGTTTATGCATCTCCATTTGGTCAATGGGATGTATATCCTTGACATCAAACTCAAAAGATGTCTTTTTATAGTCTGATGCTCCTTTGGGCCGAGGAACTTATTCCTGGAGGAATGCCATATGAATCTTCCCCTTATTTGAGTCAAAGAATGATAATAGTCTGCTTTGGGCACCAGAGGTCTGTTTCTAAAACTGGTTGTATGCGTGTATATTCAAGGTTTCGTTCCTGACTTTTATTTCCTTGAAGATATCCATGATGCTCTTCTCTTGCTCGCTTGAAGTAGATGTACCCGTGTGCATAATCTGTTGCTACTCTTGTGATGTTGTGGAGGTGGTAGGAGACTATGTAGACTGATCACTCACTGATGAAGATACAAGAGGCTCATTAGTGGTGATAAGAGTCTGCTTCTCTGAATCTTTGCTAAGACTTAGTCTAGAATTAATCTTAGCCTTTTTTCTGTACATGATTTTAACCCCTCACTAAAGATATCTGTCCCTAAAGGGGACTCTTCCTCTCTGCTCCTCTTGGCTGTCTTCTCCTGCATTGTAGGAGTCTGCATTAATGATGAGGAAACCTGCTATTCTTTTTCCCCCTGTAATGTGTTCTCTACCCACTCTGACTGATTCTTATACTTTCCTATTTCTGGCCTGGGTGTGTGAAAATAAGGAGTAGATTTTTTTTCTACCTTTAATCTTGAAACGATCCCTAATGGATCATAAGACCATGTAAAACTGAGATTAAATTGCATCTCCTTCAAAAGTTTGTCTGCCTCTTCCCCTACTACCCTATTGTTGCAAATGAATGGGCCAACCTCTGTTTTTATCTTAAATTGAGACTTTTTCTTAGAAGAAACAAAGTGAAATTCGTCCATGTTGATCATCTTCTTGATGTATTCTAAGGAAAAAATCCTCATTGGGAGGAATTTTGGCAGCTTATAAGGTGGGAGCTCACAATAAAAAATCCTTATTTCTGTGTAATTTTCATACAAGTACCAGTCTACTATTTGCACTTGCTCTTACAGTTGAAATACCCTTTTGATCTCTTCACTGATTCTTGGTTCATTTTTGCTTCTTAGGAGACCTATATCTGGGTGAATAAACATTTCAGTAAATTGTTTGTAAGTGTACTCCTTCTGCTCTTTCATGACCAGAGTACTCTAGAAAATGACCGACTGCTGGTTTCCCTTCTCATCCAGATTTTGCAATGATAGGTTCATGTTGTCCCCCTGAAAGTATAGGAACATGTAGACTAAGACAGAGGCATATTTGAATACCTCCTCTGTGGGAAACTTGACCAATTGCTGATGAATCGAATCTGCAAGAAAATGGATGAAATTGAACACAATTGAGGGCTTAGCATCATTAGAGAAGATGGACAAAAATCCTATAATGGCCTCATCTACCCATTGATCAGAGTAGTAGGCAAGGAGGTAGGAAATGAAAATGATTATCTACTTGGCTCTCTCAGGGAATATGGAGGAGGGATAAGGAGGATGTTTCTTTGGTAACGCAACATCCTGTGTCAAGAAGAGTTCAAGAGTTTGGGCTCTCTTGGCAAAGTCTAGTTTCTGGTATATTTCAACTAGTGCTTCATAAGAAAAAGGTGTAGCATTCTCACAATTGGGGGCTTGCATAATTTGATCAATAGCCCTAGGGGTTATGGTGAATAAAATTTGTCCAGTGGGGCTGACTATGGCCCTTTGGCTTGGAAAGTATGAAGCATGGCATCTCCTAATGAAATCAAGGGTGTTGTTAGTGCGAGGAAAGAAATAATGAGGTAGGTTTGACTTCCATAGTTGGATGTCATCTGATTTGTCAATATATTTATCTTCGAGCCAGAAATACATCTCGAAGAGGTCAAGCTCACAGAGTGTCTCAAGGATTTTGAAGTCTCTGTTGGCCATAGGGATATGGTGAAGATCTACATGAGGATAGATTAGAGGATTAATAATTTCCTCTGGTCATTTTTCCTTAGGAGACATGTTGGTTATGGCTGAGAGTGAAAAAATGATTGGGAGCAGACAATTCTCAGACAAGCAGAAGGTTCTAGGGGCAGGAACAAAAGGAATAATTCAGAAATGATCAGACAAATAGTGTCACTGGCAGTTGACAATGTTGGGATTTGGCAAGCAACCTGTAATCAAATCAATGGAAGTAATAAAACATGAATTATGTAACCTATAAACAAATAAGAAGGAGGTTTATATAGGAATTCTGGTTTTCCATTGGTGGCACGGTTCTGTTGAATTAATGACTAAGAAAATTAAATGCTTAACGGGTTGATTGTGGAGGGAATGAATATGATTTGATGAAGTATTAATGGAACGGATGAGGTGGCAGCTGGGGAATGGCGGAAGTACAATGGTTAGGTAAGCAGTATTGAGAGTAAGGAATCAACTTTTCAGGGAGGGTGAGTGGTTTGTGGTTTCACTCATGGGGGGTTCAAAATGCCAAGGAGATGCCATGTAGAGGTGGGCACGGTTTGGTATACTGCCCATTTTAGACCCCCCGGGTGGTAAAGCTCAGATGGCGAGGGGGAGATGAAATATCATACGGGCTGTCAGATGTGAGAAGATAGGAGGATATGAAGAGTGACATGGCAGAGAATTAATCGTGATGTGACGGGATAATTTGGTGGGGTCAGGAATTGATGTAATATGGTATTTGGAAATGTGCGATATAAGAGGGGTTTAAAAAATATGAGAATGAAGGGAATTATGAACAAAGGGGTTATATGGGATTAAAAATTAGGATAGTATTAATACGTAGGGATAGGGATTTAAAACTTAGGAATAATATTAATACTTCAAAATTAATATACAACCTTAGAGTAACCTTTACTCTCCTTTCTTTTTCTTCTTCACATGAAGAAAAGGTTGATGTTTGATTATAACGCATTTAGACTAGCAACCTGTGCATTTTCAAAAACATAAAATGAAGCCTTACTTTTATTTTTCTTCGCTAACATTTTATTTTCCTTTGCCTTCTTTATTTAGGGCGGCTAACACCTAACATTTTATTGATATGGATGCCTATAAAACATCAAATTTTCCTAACATTTTAACTTTTCCTTCTTTTGCATCCATATCCTATCTTAACATTTTGAAATTATTTTGACTAATATGCTAAATTATCAAAACTAAATAATGTTACAACACTTCACAAAAAAATTTCAAAAAGTGTTCCTGAAATTAAAAGCCATTGTCTATAAATATTGTAACCATTGGATTCCTAATACAACATCAACACCACCCATTGGAATGAAAATCATTGGGTTATTCAATACATATTACCCCATGGTTAGATTGATATTATGGCATTTCCCTTAGCAATTTATAGTTCTTCCATCTACATTAACCATCACTTAAAACTCTAGTGTTGCGTGTAGAAAGCAATTCAAATCCTTGGCTATCTTACAATGATTTAAATTATGGGTACTACCCAAATCAATCAATACCATTACCTTTTGTTCTTGATATACCCTTCTATATTGAGAGTTTGAGGAGTTTGAGGAGTGGTAATTTATTCTTTTTTCATCCCCTGGTGTTGGTTCATGGTGTATATCTTCTTCTTTTGATGTTTATTGTTCCCGAAAAGAGCTTAAAGAGGACTCCAAGCCCAAAAACGAGTAAAATAATATAAGAGAGATATCATTTTCAATCCGTTAATGAGTTGGAAAGGACAAGCGCTCGACAATCTTTTCATATTTAGAGAGTCTGAAAAGAGCTTAAAGAGGACTCCAAGGGGGTTCCCTTTTCGTTTTTAACAGAGCTCGAAAAAGAGATAAAAGTGTGCTCTGTGGTCAAAGATACAATTTTGAAATTGAGCACGCCGAATTTTGTAAGTCAGTTGTAAAACCTGCTCAAAACATCACCAAATGGATTAAAAATAACTATTTCATAGGAAAAAATGGGTAAATACTAATCTTTACTCAATTAATTAACATGAAATAAACATAAAACAAGTTTTTACGATGACATTTTTACCATTTGGAACTTACCATTTAGTTTTGTGCTCTGAGCTAGTTTTTTACGTCGAACTTTATCAGCTGATTGCGAGAGATTCTGTGGACCATTCCTCTTCACAATCTATGTAAAATAATTTCTTCTCAACACATTTATGACCTTTAGTGTATTTTCTATAACAACTCTAACAAATCTGTTTTGCTGTTTTTTCCTCTAGTTGTTGTGGTGTAAATCTTGTAGGTTGTAAAATGCTAGGAGTAGCAACACTTCCATCTTTATAGTAGTGAGTTGTAGACCTCCTTGTTGCCATAATTTTTGTTTAAACTTTTATTGCAATTGTAAATGAATTCTCAGTTGACTTAGGTTCCCAAAGGTAAGCCTCATGTTGGATATTATCCTTTAAAGCCTCTATGAAGACATCAATCATATGCTCCTCACTAATATAAATTACCTTGATATGCAATCTTTGGAAGTCCTAAATGTGCTCCACCATTGAACCCTTTTGTTTGAGATTTATCAATTGACTAAAGAAGGTATTTCTCTTCTTATCCTCATAATGTGCTATAAATTCCACCATAAAAAATTACCAAGTTACAAGAGATTTATGAGAACAAAGCCATTGACACCACACAAACTAATTGGGTTCTAAATATAAATTTTCAATGTGTACCTTTTGTGTGTGTTGCACATCATGTAGATCAATTTTTTTTTCCATTTGTACTGTCCATGTTACTGGATCCTTTCCATCAAACTTCCTCATGTTGATATTTGGAATGTGGTTGTTCTTAAACCTAATCTTGGAGTCCCTAAAATCATAATTCATATTTTTTTTCCTCATCGTGATTTTCATGGGTTACCTTGTCACCATTAGCAAGCCTTTCTTGCAGCAAATTTGTTAATCCTTCCAATTTGATATTCATCACGTCCATGTCTACTTTAAAAACTCCTATGTCTACTTTTAAACCATTCTTAAAACCGTCCATGTCCCTTTTTATTTTTTCTTTTAAACCATCCATCTTGCAATTCATCATCGCTTCCAATTCATTTTTGGTTATCCTCTACAAGAGCGAAATTTGTTGCACTTGGTATTGTAATTTTGATATATCACGTTGCATTTCTTCCTCTTCTTCATGCATTATAGTAGAGCTTTCTCGTTGCTTATTGGGAGTATCCATTTTCTTGTGGTGAGGCATATTGGAATTAGATAATGATATCTATGCTTTACTCTGCCCTTTGAAACACTTTAGACTGATTTTTCAAACAAAAGTTATGGAAATTTAAAACAATACATACCTTTTTTCCTACTTTTTGGAACTTTATCTTGAAACTATTGTATATTTATAATTTCGGCCTCTCAAAGTCTAAAGTTTCATCCTATGGTATCCCTTTGTGTCCTCCTTCCAACACCACCAATTAGACTATAATTGGATTCTTCAAGATAAAGGTAGGCCAAATATCCCAAGATGACCTGCTTATGGACTGGTTCAGTAGAGTGAACTTGTATGGACTGTCATGTGTCACTGTTTCTAGATTTGGACCTAAAAATGTTACCACATAAACTAAAGTCTGCGAAATTTTAGCCACCTTTTATGAAATTTAATTAGGATGCTCGAAATGATCCTTGAGACACCTATTTGAGACATAATTCTAGAGCATATAAAAACCATAACTTCCTTGAATCATATCTTTGAAAATATAGAAAAACAAGCTCTAAAATGTTTATACGATGTTCAATAACATTTTAGATCCACATAATTGAAATTTTAGCTTTTGAAGCCCCACATAAGAAATGTTATAGTGAATATTCCAAGATGAACCATTTGAAGTAGCGAAACCCTAGGATCCAAATCTCTGATACCAAATGTTATGTAATAGATCACAAAATAGAAGGAGAGATGGATCAACGACTTGAAAATAAGACTCTTTGAGGAGGAAACGTCCTTTTACATCACATAAATGAACAATTCTTGGATGATACAAATGGAAATACCTCCTTTGTATATGTAGGAGTATAAAGGGTCACAATATAATTAGGGCCTAGATAACAATAATAATGTAAGGGCACAATAATAATAATAGTGAGCTTTCATGGGGAACAAAAATAACAATATGGGGGCTACATGTGACACAAACATAACAATATGGGGGATACACGAGTATTATAGGGACCTAACATGGAGTCAAAGGTGGATTTTCTCAGCAAAACCCTATCAATCATCCCACAAAATGAGTAATCAAGGCCTTGATACAAAGTGGTACGATAATAACAAGTAAGAGCATTGGTGATTGTTAGATTAACCCATGTGGAAGGAATCTAACCTTCCAATCCTTGACATAGATTACCGTGAAGATAGTTGGGGATCACAATAACTTCAAATTGTTGTAGGCATCGGTTTGAGAAAATTCAACGAGATATATCCCAAAACCATAATCACAGACATAGGTTCACATTGAATATTAAAACCTTGTTTAATAATACTATAAACATATAACCTGATGTAAATGAAGGTGTACATCTCCATTTCCAAGAATAAAATAATAAGTAGTGAATAATTAAAGGTATATCATTAAATCTATCATAAAAATGAAATAAATTGCACACTATTTATCCAAATCAATTCAAATCAAAACCAGGAAAGTGAAAATGAGGAGCCCATATCTTTTGTTAACAAATGAGGGGGAGATGGTTGGTCTACCAACAATTGGTGACTTACTGGGTTGAACGAGTTATCTCTTCCTGGAGCATAATTGTTTTTTTACAGGATATAAAATAAGTTCAATGCATATTCAGAAGAATCTATCAATATAATAGATGAAGATAATAAACAAAAATTTGGAATTTTGGTAAAAGATTTTAACTTCAATACCATAGGTAGAGTCACTACTATTAGCAAACATTCATGGCTTCGACAAGGTTACCTTTTAACCTCGGGTGCACAAGTATCCCATCAACGAGAAGTAGATTCAAAACTAAGAATATTAAAGAAGTTACATATTATTCTTCTCATTTCTTTTTTAGATTTGATTTTTTTTAACTGAAATCCACTACCCTCACCTAATGACTAGAAATTGACAATGCCATCCATAAGACCTAGATGGAGTGAACAAGACAGTTCATGACGAGACCTCTTTTCTTATAACCATAGGACTAGAAGCCATTACCCCAACTTGATGACCAGAAATGATTATGTCACTTCTGTTCGGACCCATGATCATGGTAGGTCGACTCGTGATGAGACCTCCTATATTCCAATTAAAAAGTGATAATTTTGAATTACAATGAAAAATATTTCTAATACTTAATGGATGGGGAGGCAGATCTGCTCCTTAAGATGTGGGATTGTGTTGGGTAGCGAAAGCCCCGTGTAACGGTTAGAGGGCACGAAGCTGGACATTTTGGGCAAAGTTAGGGAAATGACTCCACTGAAAGCGCGGAGTGCGAATTATAATAGGCCAAGTCAAAGGGTAGTATGCCTGAAAATAATGTAAAGAAAGATAAATAGAGTCGGCCTGCGCAGGGATCGCGGGCCAGGGAAGGGTATAAATAGAGCGCGACTCTATAAGGGAAAGGTAGTTATTTTGAGGGATGAAATGCAATGGGTTCTTAAAGAAGATAGTCTAAGAGTGTCTATAAGTCTGAGTTGAGGGTTAGGTAGTAGGTAGAGGCTCTGCAACTGTGTGCGTAGAGGCGTGGAAAGTCCGCGGCTGTGTGCACGGACCCCTGCAGCTGAGTGCGCAGGGTTGATCTGGATGTATTGGTGGAGAATAATAATAAAGATAAGTTTGCTTCTGTAAATTCTGTGTTATCACTCATCTGTCTTTATGGTTTACCTTTCTATATCTGGTTAATGTAAATGTGATAAGTGTATGTGAATCTCGGTTTATTTTGTGTGCAAATCGATTATGTTGGTTAAATGTTTGCTTAAAGACCCTGAATAGCTCTGAATCATAAGAGTAGAACAACACAGTAATAAGAAAAATATAATCACTTTGGAGTGGTGCGAGCACTGAACAATGCGGAGCTGTAAACCAGTGCGCGAACCTCCCAGACCACACCAAGACATCGCTAGGGTGCAAAAAATTGGTTCCATCACCCTCCCCTACTACGTCGGGTGAGACCTCAGTCCACGCTCCATGGGCTGTTGCCAAAAGGGCCGGTAGCTGCGGGATTTGTTTGGCTAAATAACTCTTCCAAACCTAGGTCAGGCCCATAGCAACCAACAAATGGTTCCGTTGCCGGGACTGGGATCTACGTAAGGGGTGTGTAATGTGGGAACACTAGAATCCTATGAAGAAAGAGCTTGAAGATTGGTGGGATTTTGTAACGAATAAAATATATAAATAATATAAATAGAATGTAAAAGATAATAATCATAAATAATAATTAGTTAAGCTAGTAATTAGGTTGAAGAGGCATGTCTAATAAGACATGACTCTTCATGAAGAGACACTTGCTTGGTATATAAGCAAGCCTCTCGTTCTCATTTGTAAATCATACTCATTTTACGATTCACATATTTAATATAATATTTATATCCTTAATAGATAATTTCATATTCCAAGTCTTTTGGAGTAATTAATCTTTAGAAGGAACTTTGTTCGTTTGATTGGTATCAGAGCCACGTTTGGCTGATCACTAGGCCTTTGGCTATCAACCTATCATCAACTTTGTTGCTGTCATAATTGAAGCGTTTCGCTATATATTGGGAGATTCTCCTTTTTTTTAGGTCTTTGGCCATTATTTAAAAAAAAATAAAGATATAATAAAGAATAAAGAAGAAGGGTATATAAAAAAAAAAGAGGAAAGGAAATAATATATTGTGAACAAAAAAAAAGGTGAATATATATATATATATAGATAAGGGTTTTACATTATTGATAAAAGTGCATAATAAAGATAAGCGGGAACCTTTTCAAGTATATTTAAAATTTTTTACGTGGAAAATGGTTTTAGAAACTAGTGATAAGTTTTACATTTTACGTGGAGAACATTAACCGAGGTTTTAGAAACAACCCATGGTAATTACCCATGGTATTTTAAAAGTAAAAGATATTTTGATAACGTTGAGAAAAAAAGGTGTGATCTAAATAATTTTAATCGTTCAAATCTAAAGATTGTGACCGTACCAAGAGTCACGTCTCATCCAATTTTCTGATTTTCTGAGAAAAAAAAATTATTATAGTTATAAAAAGGGATACTATATAAGCCTTATATAGTTACATATAAAAGGAAAAGCGGGTCTCAAAAAAGTATATATATTAAAAATTTTATATTAATTATAATTTTATAATATATATAATTAAAATATATAATTATATAATTTATAATTATATATATTAAAAAACAAAAATTATTATTATATAAAAATTTTATTAAAAGAGTGAACAACAAGGAAAAAGAAAAAGAAGAGCTATATATATAAAATAAAGGAGAAATTATATAAAAAGAGAGTAAAAAAGAAAAAAAGGAAAAAGAATATCATATAAAAATTAAAAAAAATAGAAATAAATAAATTGTTGAAAAAAAAAAGGAAGGTAAAAGAAGTGAAAAAAATGGAATCTCTAAGAAATGAACAAAAACAATTCCAAAGAGATATAAAACAAGAAATCACAATACTTAAGCAACAATATGCTGGACTTGTGGATATGCATTACAAAGAAATAATGGAAAAAGACGAAGAAATTTCTCGTCTCAAGGACCATGTCGAAAAATTACTAGCACAAGTAAAGAAGACTAAAGTCTCAAAGAAAGAACTCAAGTAGCATTTATCAAAACAAGAAGAGGAAAATTTGCGTTTAAGGAACCTTAATAAAAATTTATTAGAACAAATCAGAGATCTAAAAGATGAAAAACTTAAAATTCAAAAAACTGAAAATAAGGTTGATGAATCAAAAACCAAAGAACTTTTACATCTGAGAAACCATAATCAAAGTCTACTCAATCAAACTAAGAAACTTAAGGAAGATAAGAAAGCATTAAAAGATAAGTTGGAACAAGTCACTCCAGAAGAAGTATCGAAATCTCTAGTCACAACAGTTCAATTTGAAAATAAGGGAATGAATACCGATCCAGTGAATATGACAATTCAAGAAGACAAGTCAGTTGAAGAAATGACACACGTAGATGTTGCAGTTCAGACAATGGACATCCCAAGTGAATGTTCCATAACCAATTCAACAACATCTTCGCCAGAAGAAAATCTAAAAACTTTATATCGGCATCCAAATCATGACAATAGACAAATCAACCAAGCTGTGTATCAGGACCATTCAAACCGTAGACAACAAATTAATGTTTCAGAGAATAATGACGTAACATCAATTCCGTCTTATGCTGACAAGTCGTTACAAAATTCCAATGATCAGAATACTATACAGAAGATTAATCTAGGATGGTCTGATCCCTTCTCAGTGCGACAATTCTGTTTGTCACTAAGAAGATCATATCTACTTGTATTGACGAAGATGACTATTCCAAGACAGAAAGACGTTTGAATCCGAAAAGGAGATCAAGCCTTTTTTCATCGACAAGCTTTGAAGAAAAAGCTCTTTGAGGAAGGAGGCAATGTAATGAATAAAATATATAAATAATTAAATATAATGTAAATGATAATAATCATAATTAATTATAGTTAAGTAGTATTGGGTTAAGAGGATGTTAGACATGACTCTTCATGAAGAGACACTTGCGTGATATATAAGCAAGCTGCTTGTTCTCATTGTAGATTATCATTCATTATTATTCACATATTTAATATAATATTTATATCCTTAATGGATATCTTTATATTCCTAGTTTTCTGGAATAATTAATTTATAGAAGGAACTTTGTTCGCTTCACCAAGTCATTCTCAAAAAGTAAAAAATTTGACCTTTCCTAGGGGCTTTGTCAGAATATCGGCGACCTGTTCATCTGTACAGATATGTTGGAGCGTTATAGCTCCCCACTACACCATATCTCAAATATAGTGGTACCTGATATCGATATGCTTGGAGCGATCATGAAATATGGTATTATTTGATAAATGAATCCCACTCTGGTTATCACACAGGATCACAGTGGTATCCAATGTAAATCCAAACAACTCACTGAAGAGCTTTCGTAACCAGACTGCCTCACAAGTGGCCATGCTAGCAGCAATATGCTCTACCTCGACAGTGCTCAAAGCCACCAACTTCTACTTCCTGCTCATCCAGGATATTGAAGCAGATCCCAAGGAGAAACAACACCAATAAGTGCTCTTACGATCCACCACACTGCCTTCCCAATCAGCATCAGTGTATCCAAGTAGTCTCACATCTCCGACAATGTATCTTAACCCATAAGTAATTGTGCCACCAAGATATCTCACAGATTTTTGGCACCAATCCAATGTATGTGGTGAGGTTCAACCATATGTTGACTCAATGTCCAGCAATTCTACCACTTAACTTCTCAAAGTCAAGCTCCATCGGGGTAGTTACAGGCTTGCAGTCCACCATACTGAATCTTTCCAATATCTTAACCACATATTTTCCTTGAGATAAGGAAATTTCCATTCGCTTCTGCCAGACTTCAAGTCCTAGGAAATAGTGCATCAGTCCTAGGTCCTTCATTTCAAATTCAGAAGCCAACTCCCTCTTACATTTGTGAATGAGAGGGCACGCACCTGTTAGAAACAGGTCATCCACATACAACACAAGTATGAGAGGTTTTTCATCTTCAACCTTAAAGTAAAGGTTAGGATCAACTTCACTCCTAGTGAATCCTAGCTTCATCAAGTAGCTATCGATCCTCTTATACCATGCTCAGGGTGCTTACTTCAGCCTGTAGAGAGCCTTCTTCAACCTGTATACATGATATTTTCAATCATAAATCTCAAATCCTTCGGGTTGCTCCACATAGACCTCTTCTTTAATAGAACCATGCAAGAACACGGTCTTGACATCCATCTAATGTAGGTTCCATCCTTGTGAAGCCGCAAGGGATATGATCAAGCGGATGGTGGTATATCTGGAAACAGGTGCAAATATATCATCATAGTCTATACCTTCCTTCTAGGAGAAGCCACAAGTGACAAAATGAGCCTTACACTTTTATGTTCTTCCATTTGCTGCATGCTTTATCTTCTAAATCCATTTAGAAGTGACAATTGTCTTATCCTGGGTCTGGGAACTACTTCCCAAACATCATTCTTCCTAATATACTCATATTCTTCGGTCATAGCATCCTTCCATACTTGATGCTTGACAACATCTGAGAATGATGAAGGCTCATTTTGTATGATTGTGCTCATGATGGTCAGGTATCCCTGATGCTTGTTAGGTTTCTTACTTTCACGGAAGGTTCCTGATTGAAATTGGATCCTTAAACACTCTCTAAGTTTTCATAACTCTGTAAAATTCATGCCAAAGTTTCAAAGACTTACAAAGGTTGAGCTTATCATGAATACCCTTGGAACAGTTGTAATTTGTGAGTAGCGTGGAGCAATGAGGACCCTCAGTCAAGCATGCAGACCGTTGGCCCATGGTAATGCGTGTTGCCATGAAAAAATACGTTGCCACAAAAAAACAAAACGAGAGGTCTTCTAGAGAAATGGGGGAGGTTTTTGATATGCGATTAGTGACAAGTCGCTAATCGCATATCGTTGGGAAAAACCCTCAGTGAAGGAAAAGCCCCAATCAACTAGAACCGAAAAGTCAATAACCGTATGGAATTCGCCAATTCTGTCAGAGGCGGGTCCCACATGAAAAATGGTAGGATATCAGAAGGGCTTCGAGCGATAAGCAGTTTCAAATGAGTCCTGCTCAATGCCACACACTAGGTGCCACAAATCTGATAAAAGAGAGAGAAAACCTCTCACATCAGACAGGTAAACGTCATGCAACTTACCCGCCCAATATGGATGGAGACTGTAGGATCTGAAGGCTCCAGATTGATGGTAGACATGTGATCCAATGGATGACCAGATTCAATGGGGTAAATAGGTTGAGTTATATAAAGATTGAAGTCTGGCATGAATGATGAGTTGGCAGGAGAATCATGTTTGCGAGCAATCTAGGAGTTAAACATAAATAATGATTGTTCAAAAATTTCCAAGAGAACTAACACTCAGTTTGTTATGAAACAGGTGGCCACCTCCCTATGAAGCATTACACAATGATGATGACAAAGAACAAGGGAATTCAAATAGATAGAGGCAGGAGAAATAGAATTTCGGGAAGCAGAAATGAACAGTCATATCACATTGGCTTTAAAGCCACAAACCGACAAAGACAAAGCAAGCAACTAGAAAGCAGTGAGAAAAGCAAGTAAGAAATCTAAGAGCAGAGAACAGAGAAAGTAAGTCGAGCTAACCTGTAGAGTAAAGGCATCATCGAGACAGATCCAGAGAGAGTCAGAGAGTCTATGCACTCCAGAGAAGGCTTGAGAGGTTCAAGCAAACTCCTCAGCATAGGCCTGTCATGTATGAGTCTCAGATTGGGGTCATACTAGTGTGACCAGCAGAGGTGAAGTTTCAGCAAGGAGAGTTTGTGTAGTCCATTCCTATTGATTCATATCTATTGGGTGGGACTCAAATTGAGCTCACTGTTGTAAAAAAAATCTGCTTTGAAAACATAATAGAGAGGCCACCACTAAAGGTTGGACCAGGAGACGTAGCCCAGGAGCATTGGGTGAAATCCCTATTAAACTTGTTGTATTACATGTTTTCCTATTGTTTTTTCTCTAACTACTTCAATGCCTATGTATTTCACAATCTTATCGATCTGTTCCATAAAGTAACATAGGCACATCCATGCATATGAGTCTGTAATACCTTTAATTCTTTGTCCTAGATAAATTCCAGATCAAGTGGTATTAGAGCTCTAGGTTACTAAGGTTAGACAAGCTTGTGCTGGATTTTTTTGTTGAATGCTAACTATATCAAAGCTTAAATTAATAGAATAAGAATTGGTTGAAGCTAACCTTGAAATTGGAAGAGTCTATCCTAAGAGGAAAATTTCAGAAGAAAGTCCCTTGGAATTAGACTCCTAGTTCATGGATGGTTTCATGACCATGAAAGCCATGGTAGAGGAAATTTATAGAGAATTTAAGAAAGGTAGAGCAGAAGATACATCAAACTCCAAACAAGATAAAGGAGTAGAATAATATCTCCTCCATGACCACTCTAAAGGTAAAGGGAAAGAAGAGAAACTTCCCACACCTCCTACTATCCTTGAAAATAAAAATAAAAACATCTTTGATTAAATTAGATGTTAAATCTTATTTTCGATATATGATGGAGAGTTGAATGCAGAGAAGCTAGATAATTGGATCAGACAGATTGATGTTTATTGCAAAGTACAGAGCATCGATTCAGAAAAGAGTAAGATTCAGCTAGCCAGCCTACGCCTTGGAGGCACTGTCTTGGTATGGTGGGAAGGTAGGACACAAGCTGACATGAAGAAGCATGGTAAAATCCTTTCTATCTGGAGTGAATTTGTTTCTGCAATTAAAAAGCGATTCTATCCACTAGCCTATATGCAACAAGCCATGATGAGCTGGCAAACTCTTCTCCAATTAAAAGGGCAAATTGTACAAGGCTGCACTCAAGAATTTAGGAAAAGAGCTTTGATTCTAGGAATTTCTTTAGACTCACCTGAAACTCTGTTGAAGTATATAGGTGGTCTACACATCTACTTAAGGAACACTATTCTCATGTTTAATCCCACTAGAATAGATGAGGTACCTGTTTAGGCTACATATCTAGAGGCTAGAGGCAAGAATGTGAACACAGAAGTTGGGGGATCATCAAAACCCACTGTAAGCAAAAGAAAGGAAAAGAGAAAACAGAAATGGAAAGAGAGGAAGACAAATACAATACAGAAAACCAAATCTTCATGCACTCACTGTAAGAAGTATAGGCATGACGATGAACATTGATGGATCCTGCATCTAGAGCTCAGACCCAAGAAGTTCGACGGCAAAAAGAAGAAGATTGTTGCAGCTATTCAAAAGGATTTGGGGTCAGACTCAAGAGATGAAACAACAATCGTAGCCACATGTATAAAAAGTAAAAATTCTGAAGCATCTACTAGTAATTCTGCACAATCTGCTAATAATGAAGAACATGAGAGGAAAAGGCATGAGCTTTTTCATATTTTAGTTATTTCCAAGCACCAAAAGATTGATACTTTGTTGGATAGTGGCTCACAAGTAAATTTAATTTCTGAAGCAATTGTAAAGAAGTTCGGATTACTAACCACACCTCACAAGAAACCATATCCATTAGGTTGGTTATGTGATAAATAAAAGCTACAAGTGACTAGACAATGTAAACTTATGTTTCCTTTTGGGCCAGCATTTGTAGATGAGGTTGAGTTAGATATAGTTCCTTTGGATGTATGTGGAATTGTTTTAGGAAGTCCTTACCTGTATGATAGGAAAGCTATTTTTTATAGAGCTGAGAACAAGTATCAACTTGTTAAAGATGGAATCAAATATATTGTAAGAGCTCATAAACTCAATAATAATTATACTCTCATAAACTCAAGGAAGATGAAAAGGATTGTAAATTCATGCAAACAATTTTCACTGATGGTTGTAAACGAAAAGAAACTTGATAAAACCAATGTATTCGAGGGATGTGATGCTAAACAGCACGCTGATTTAGAAAAAGTTGTTTCAGAATATGATATACTATTTCAAGAACCTAAAAGTCTGCCACCCCGAAAGGAAATAGTACATGATATTAATTTGCAGCAACATGCTCCATTGCCTAACATCGGAATGTATAGGTTGTCTGCTTTAGAGAATGAAAAAATCAGTAAGTAGGTACAGGAGATGCTCAGGAAAGGGTTCATAAGACCTAACACATCACCGTGTGGGTCTCCTATTGTCTTAGTGAGAAAGAAAGATGGCTCATGGAGAATGTGCATTGATTACAGAGCACTGAATAAGATAACAATAAAAAATTGTTACCCCCTTCCTCGCATATATGATCTATTAGATCAGTTAAAAGAAGTTGTTTATTTTTCCAAGTTGGACTTTCATAGTGGCTATCATTAGGTCAGAGTTGTAGAGAAAGATGAATGGAAGATTTCTTTCAAAACAAAGCAGGGATTGTATGAGTGGTTGGTTACGCCTTTTGTCTTAACTAATGCTCCTGCTACTTTCATGAGAGTAATGAATGATGTACTCAGACATTTTCTTGATGATTTTGTCATTGTATATTTGGATGACATTCTTATATTCAATCAAACATGGGAAAAATATTTAAAGCATGTCAAGCAGACTCTGGATGTTTTGAAAAGAGAAAATCTTTATGTTAAGCTCTCAAAATGTGAATTTGGAAAAACATCTTTGAATTATTTGGATCATATTGTAGTGGGTGGTGAATTGAAGATAAATTCCTCTAAGGTTGTAGTCATTGTAAACTAGCCTAAACCCAAATCTGCTACAGAAGTTAGAAGCTTCTTAGGAGCAACACAATATTGGAGAAAGTTTATTTCTAACTTTTCCTTAATTGCAGCTCCCTTACATGCTTTAATAGGATTGAACAAGGTGTTTTAGTGGGGAGGAAAACAGTAGAAAGCCTTCGACACCTTAAAAGAAAATATTAATACAACACCAGTACTAGCACTACCCGATCTTCAAAGATGATTTGAGATTGAAATAGATGCCAGTGACTATGCCATGGGGGCAGCGTTGATGCACCACAATAAACCCATATGTTATCATTCTGAGACATTTAATTCTGCAGTATTTAACTATCCCGCATATAATAAAGAATTGTATGCATTAGTACAAAATGTGAAAAAGTGGAAACATTATTTAATGGGAAAAGAGATATTTATACATACTAATCATCAACCACTTCAATATTTACACTCCCAAACTAAGTTGTAGCAATCAAGACACTATATATGGATGGGTCTTCTGCAACAATTTCATCTAGTCATCAGATATAAAAAGGGCATACACAATAAAGTTGTAGATATGTTGTCCAGATCAATCATAAATGCATCTACTATACTTAAGCATAATTCAGTGTTGCATGAAGGCTACATTGAACAGTATGCTCAATATATAGATTTTAAAGATGTATATGCCCTTAAGTCATGGAAAACAAGCAGAAGAATTAGATTATCATGTTAATGGCCAACTCTTTTATCATTTTGGAAAGTTATGCATTCCACAAACTACAAGAGTAAATATAATTTGAGAAGCACGCACTTCTCTAATAGCAAGTCACTTTGGTGTAAGTAAAACAGTTGCACAGCTGCAAAGATTTTGTTATTGGCCAAAAATGAATGAGAAAGTTTCTAGATATGTAAACTAGGCTTGTACACTCCACTATCAGTTCCTTCTCATCCTTGGGAAAGTGTTTCCATGGATTTCATTGGGGGACTGCCTAAATCTAGGAAAGGTCATGAGTATTTATATGTTGTTGTGGATAGGTTCAGCAAAATGTGTATTTTAATAACTTGTAACAAACATATTACAGTTGAAAAAATTGTAAAGTTGTTCTTTTAACATGTATGGGTTGATTTTGGATTACCCACTTCCATTATATCTGATCGAGGTACCCGATTTGTTGGGAAATTTTGGTCAAGTTTGTGGGAATTGATGGACACCAGACTGAAAAAGAGCATAACTTTTCATCCACAAACAGATGGCCAAATAGAAGTGTTCAATAGGACAGTGATCCAGCTGCTCAGAGGCTATTGCAGCAAACATCCAAAGCTTTGGGATGAACATTTATTTTATGTGCAACATGCTTACAACCAAGCTAAACATTCTTCTACACAAAGATCTCTTTTTGAGACCTGTTTTGGTTTCACACCAAGGTCTCCCTTGGATTTTGTCTTTGGTAAAGACATAGTGGTTGATGGACATAGTGATGTGAACAAGGTAACAAAGTTCATCAAACAAATCCAAGAGATTCACCAGGCAGTACAGGAATAGCTGGAAAAGAGACAAGCCAAGTACAAGGCAAGGCATGATAAGCATCAGATGGAGCATAGTTTCCAAGTTGGTGATCAAGTCTCATTGTATATTAGTAAAGAAAAAATGCAAGGTGAAGGTAATAAGTTGAAGCCAATAAGGTATGGACCTTTCAAGATACTTGAGAAAATTGGTGAGAATGATTTTTGCCTTGATTTACTAGGTCACATGCACATCTACTCAGTTGTTAATGCAGACAACTTGAGACTATTTCAACCTTCATTAATTGAAGATCCCAAAGAGCAGAGTCAATTTCCTTCTATTGATGACCTTTTGCCTAAATATCTTAATGAATTGCAGGAAGATATAGTTCTGGACTTGAAGGTGAGAACTACACGTAGAGGAGATGTTGAGTACCTCAGGATTAGACTCAAAGGTTCAAAACCAAGTGGTGCAAAATGGATAGGATTTGGGCAAGCGAGGAATCAATACCCTCACTTGATAGATGCTTAAAAACCAACTTTTGGCGATCCAAAAGCTTTTTCAGTGGGAAGGCCATGATCCGAATTGGATCCTAAAACACTCTCTAAGTTTTCATAACTCTATAAAATTCATGCCAAAGTTTCAAAGACTTACAAAGGTCAAGATTATCAGGAATACCCTCGGAACACTTGTATTGTGAGCAACACAGAGCAATGAGGACCCTCGATCAAGTGCATAGACTGTTTGACCATGGTAAGTTGCTAATCACATATCACTAGGAAAACCCCTCAGTGGAGGAAAAGCCCCAACCGACTAGAACCGAAAAGTCAATAACCATACGAAATTTTATGATTCTCAAAGGAGGGTCCCACACGAAAACCAATAGGATATCAAAAGGGCTTCAAGCGGTAAGTGATTTCAACCAAGTCCTGCTCGATGCCACACACTGGGTTCCATGCATCTGGCGAAAGAGAGAGAAAACTGCTCACATCTGATGGGTAAACGTCATGCAACTTACCCGCCTGATATGGATGGAGACCATAGGATCTGGAGGCTGCAGATTGATGGTGGACATGTGATCCAATGGATGAGTAGATTCAACGAGGTAAATAGGATGAGTTATATAAAGTTTGAAGTCTGGCATGAACGATTTGTTGGCAGGAGAATCATGTTTGTGGGCAATCTAGGAGTTAAATGGAAATAACGATCGTTCCAACATTTCCAAGAGAACTAACACTCATTTCGTTATGAAATAGGAGGACACCTCCTTGTGAATTGTTACACAGTGATGATCACGCATAACAGGGGAATCCAAATAGACAGAGGTAGGAGAACCAAAACCCCAGGAGGCAAAAACAAACAGTCAGAAAGCAGATTGGCTTTAAATCCACAAATTGACAGAGACGAAGCAAACAACTAGAAAGTAGTGAGAAAAGCGAGTAAGAAAGCTAAGAGCAGAGAACAGATAAAGTAAGCTGAGCTAACTTACAGAGCAAAGGCAGCATCGAGATAGAGCTAGAGAGAGTTAGAGAGTCTATGCACTCTAAAGAAGGCTTGAGAGGTTCAAGCAAACTCCTCAGCATAGGCTTGTAATATATGAGTCTGAGATTGGGCTCATACTACTGTGACCAGTAGAGGTCAAGTTTTAGTAAGGAGAGTCTATGTACTCCAGTCCTATTGATTCATATATGTTGGGTGAGACTCAAATTGAGCTCACTATTGTAAAAAACTATGCTTTGAAAACATAATAGAGAGGCCACCACTGAAGGTTGGACTAGGAGACGTAGCGCAGGAGCATTGGGTGAACTCCTTATTAAACTTGTTGTATTACATGTTTTCCTATTGTGTTTTCTCTAACTGCTTCAATATTTATGTATTTCACAATCTTATCGATCTATTGCATAAAGTAACATAGGCACATCCATGCACATGAGTCTGTAATACCTTTAATTATTTGTCTTGGATAAATTCTAGATTAGTTCCTCGAGGTGCAGTGTGTCCTTCAGCATCATTGAGTAGCCCCCTAAGCCAAGAGGGCCTCTTTCTAGAAGAGGAAGGCTCAGGTGGATCAATAGGATCCATGGGTTCATCCACATCGGGCAATTTTACATCAGCTTTTTCTTTTGGTTCCCTGGTGTCAACTTCTTGAGAGCTTCTTAAAGTAGGAAGATTTCTCACCTTGTTGAGAGCCATATATTCATCAAAGGTGACATCATGACTACTCACAACTTCCCTTTGACCGGCTACATAGATTTTATAGCCCTTAGTATTTTCACCATAGCTCACGAAGATTCCTTTCTTTCTAGATGCACCTAATTTATTCCTTTTCTCTTTCGGCACATGAAAATATACATGGTTTCCAAAAATTCTAAAATGGGATACGTCAATTTTCTTGCTGGTGAACATTTCTTCAGGAGTCTTGGAACCCAATGCTTAATGAGGGAATTATTTTTTTACATATACGGTGGTGTTTGCATCTTCGTCCCATAGAAACTTCAGGAGTCTTTGATCATGAAGCATGGCACGAACAACTTCCACAATCGTACGGTTCTTTCTTTCCACCACACCATTCTGTTTAGGAGTATATGGTGTATTAGTCTCCCTCTTAATGCCAGTGTCTTAACAAAAGTCATGAAACTCATTAGATTCATATTCAATCCCATTATTAGTCCTTAAGATCTTCATCTTCTTTTCGGTTTGATTCTCGATCAAGGATTTGAAGTGTCGAAACCAAGAGAACACTTCATACTTCTTTTTCAAGAAGTATGTCCAAGTCTTTCAAGAATAGTGATCCGTAAAAGTAAGGTAATATGAATATCCTCCTAAGGAGTTCACAGGAATCATACCAGATATGTTTGAGTGAACCAAGTATAATATATCGAAGGACTTGCTTTGGCTTGAGGGGAATGGTCCCCTTTTGAGATTTCCTTCAACACATCCCAAACATAGACCTTCTTTCTCTTCTCGGAATTCAAGCATCCCTGTCACCATTTGTCTTGCATCAAGTAGAGCTTTAAAATGAAGGTGGGCAAACCTACAATGCCAAAGTTTGGACTGAAGAGATGTGTCAGAAGACATGACACCTATTGGACTTCCACTGACCTGATATAATGAATCAACTCGAAACCCAAGAGTAAAGGCATCTTTAACATTGTTTTTCCATACACGTACATTGCCATCACTAAAGGTCACCTTGTAGCCTTTGTATTCCATTGCTGAGATGGACACTAGATTATTTTTGAGGTCAAGTACATATAATACATTTTGTCAGTGGATCATCTTACCTTGATTCAATTTAAGAGAGACATTACCTACACCTTTCACGGGATATTTCATATTATCTCCAAGGACAATTTCCAGGTTAGTTTCTTTCTCTATCAGATTATGGATAACTTCTTTGTAACCAGTGATGTGCCTTGAGGCACGACTATTAATAGGCCAATTTCCCAGCGATTCTGGAGGAGCAAAGGTAGATAGAGTAGCTGGTAGATAATATTCATCCTGTTTATTTTCAACAATGTTAGATTCATAACTAGAATTTCTAGCCTTCTTGAATGGTTGTCCTCTTCCTTGATTTACAGCACTCCTTTTACCTCTGCTATTAGATTTTCCATTCCTTTGATTGCCATGAGAGGGATTTTGATCATCGTCCTGGTGAGAGTTCCTTCTATCAGGGCATTCCCTTGCATAGTGACTTGCTTTATCGCAAATGTAACATCATCCTTTTCTTCCACCCTTAGGTCCAACCTTTATTTTTGATTTAGTCCTGGAATTATTTATTTTCTTAGCATGGGAAGCAAAGGCAGCAGGAGGGCCTTTAGGCATGGGAATTTCTTTCTCTTTTATCCTTGTTTCTTCTTGAATGCACCTTGCCATTAATTCCTCAAAACTAGGAATTACGTTATTGTTGAGAAGAGTAGTCCTAAACACATACCATTTGGATGGTAATCCTCCAAGGGTTAAGAGTGCCATTTCCTTAGCAATAATATTTTTTCCAATAGATAGGATATCGTTCTTGATCTCGGTGATTCTTAAGAAATATGCTTGCATGCTCTCATCTTTTCCCTTCTTAATTTCCTTTAGCTTATTTCTAAGAAACAAAACTTGATTTGCATCATTAACTTTAGATAAACTCACCAGTCTATCGTAAATTTCCTTGGAGGTGTTTAGGTCGAAGATGTAGGTCACCAAGCACTTGCCGATAGAGTCCCAAATGATCTTCTTTGTTTTTACTTCACCGATTTTCCATTTTTTCTTGGTAGCAGTGGGTGCATTTGATGGAGGTTCAACAGTATTGCCTCTCACATGTTCCAACTCTCTTTGATCTTCTATGGTTAGATCAAGAGACAACTTCCATCTTTGAGAGTCAGACTTCTCATGGAGCTTTTCTTCGACAGGGAAGAGTGTTTAGGACCCCATAGCTCTTTTAGGATAGCCTTGCCAATCTTCTCTTTGGTGATTGCTCGGGCTTTCTCTTCACCTCAGCTTTGATACCATGTTAAGTGATGCTTTGTTCTATGCTTGGAGCAATTTACTTCTTTTTATTACTATTATCCACAGATTAGCAATCACATGTACAGTAAGTAAAGGTGCAGATAGAACATTAAATGATCGATAGGAAACAAGCAAAGACAAGAGACACAAGATGTGGTAGCTAGCCAGTGACAAACCCCAATATGGGGAAACAATTTGATCAAATCTTCCTTTATCTTCAATAATTCAGCAGAGAGAAATAGTACATAAATCTCATTTACATCAACAGCAGCAAACCCTAGATTAGCCCTAAACTAGGGAATACAATATCTTACAAACCGACCATTGGATCAGCTTGATTCCTTCACTAAAAAATGTGGCCTTCTGAGAAGAGTCAGATCCACCTAGAGTGCAATTTTGAGAGAGATTCTGATGGTCAATGCTGGTCAAACTTCTGATCTATAGTTGCAGCCCTAAATTTTGTGCCCTTCCTTCCACACGTGTGAGAGAAGAGTCCCTTTCTGTGCAGTAGGAGAAGAGCTTCTTGTCTGTGCAGGAGAGAGAGAGAGAGAGAGATGTGATGAGATGTGTGTGTCCAAATGAGGAAAATACCTCTTGTATTTATATACAAATGTTGATGATGAATAGATGTGTCTGTTGCGATTCTGAGCCTACATGAGTTGTTGGTCGACTTGATAAGTATTCCATAATCAAAATAAATTCATATCTCCATAAATACTTATCAGAATTGGATGATATTTAGATCAATCCTACACCTCTCGATGAGAGGAATCTAGGAAAAATATAATCAACCATGAATAAGGTCACCCACATGGAGTTTGACCCTAGTTGCCAATTTTAACAAAATGCCACAGGGTGCTCTACGCCTTCATCACTTTTTTGCAATAGAACTACTGCAAGTATATCATAAGAGGAAAAAGAGAAGATATAAAATTCCCTAGTATAATATGGATTGATTAGAGTGGTATCTTCCATGATAGCTTGTTTGATGGCTTCAAAAGAGCTTCTTACACCATTTGTCCATTTTATTTCTGATCCTTTCCTTAGCATAGAAGTGATGTGCTTCACTAGCTCTGCAAAGTTTGAAATAAACCTCCTGACAAAGTTAATCTTACCCAGGAAAGATTGAATGTCCCTTTTTGACCTTGGGATGGACAATTTATGAATTTCTTGAACTCTTGATGGATTGATCTTCACACCTTCAGTAGAAACAATATGTACCAGAAGTTTTCCTTCTTCTAGAGAAAATTTTGACTTCTTTGGGTTCACAGAAATTCCAAACAATTTTCACTTTAGAAACACATTCTTTAAATGTTGCAAATGGTCCTTGTGACTTCTGGAAAATATTTTTATGTCATCAACGTAAATAAGGACAAACTGGTCCTTCTCTCCCACAAAGGCTTTGTCCATGGCCCTCTAAAAAGTAGCTCCAACATTCATCAGTCCAAAAGGCATCTTGGAGTACATGAAAGTTCTCTAAGGAGTAGTGAAGGCGGCCTTTTCCTGATCTTCTGGATGTACAACAATCTGATTGTAACCTGAAAATCCATCTAAGCAAGACATGACTCTGGCCCTTGAAGATTTTTGCAGCAAGTGTTCCATCTTAGGCAGGGGGTAGTTGTCTTCTTTAGAGTATTTTTTCAGATTCCTGAAGTCAACACAAAGCTTGATTTCTCCATTCTTCTTTCTTACTACCACAAGGTTAGCTATCCACTTTGAATACCTTAGGGGAACTATGATCTTGGCATCCAACAACTTCTTGATTTCCTCTTCAATCAAAGGCAATAAGAGAGGGCTGATAGGTTTTAATTTTTGCTTAAAAGGGATGATATTCTTCTATAGTGGAATCTTATGCTGGATGATGTTGGTGTCGTAGGTCTTAATATCACTCTACTCCCAAGAAAAAATATCAGCAAATTGTTTTATCAGGGTACAACACTTAGAACTTTGGGCAAAGGACAAGTGAGTGGACATATTTATGTACTTTGGATGGGCTGGACTCCCTCCATTATGTCTATGAAATGCAGACTCATTTTCCTTTTTGGAAGGCTTATAAGGTACATCATTATGATCAAACAACTTCTCTAAGGGCACCAATCCTTAGGGTATATGGTTACTAGGCAAGTGAAAAATGCTATCCTGACCAATCTCGTCCTTTAGCTTGGACTGGTTGCATTCTTCAATGGTTTCGTTTTCTTGGTCAATGTGTATTTCAAAAAATTCATCAATGACTTGTAAAAACCTATTAATTTCATCATCATCTTCAAAAAATTTCCAGTATTTGACATTTTCAGGCTGAGATGGTTTATAATTCACCTAAACTTCATAAGTCAATTTAGGAGGCAAAGGAGGAATAAGCGTGCTAGCAGAAACAACAAGGGAATCAACAAGCTAGTTCTTCATTCTAGGAATGTAAGAAATGTTGAAACTATTAAAAGAACCCGTAAGCTTCCATACCTCATCTATGTATGCTTTTAGCCTTGGATGATTTGCTTGAAAAGTTTTATTCACCTACTGAATGATAAGGTCTGCGTCTCCAAACACCTTCATACCTTTTATGCCCATTTCTTTAGCAATGTCTAAGCCCAATATCAAGGCTTTGTACTCTGTTATGTTATTTGTGACCTGGAAAGTTAACTTGAAAGATAAATGAATGCATTATTGTGTGGGGGACACAAGGACTACACCTGCCCCTACAGCTTCCTTAGAGTAATCTCCATCAAAGAACATGTCCAACATTTGTGGGCCTTCTTCCTTTATGATCTGGAAAACTAGTTTCCTAAGCTATATGGAGGCCAATTGGGATTATTCAATCTAAAGAATACAGGCTCCAAAATCAGTGTCAACAACATAGATGGGATGATTAGTGGGATTCCTTTCATCACTGATTATATAAGCCAACTAAGCTTCTCTGTATAATCTCCTACTCTCACCTCCAAAAATTGGGACAATAGCATAGGACAGATCATTCTACATTGTTCCACCTAATCTCTTGATCCAACCTCTAGAAAGCAACATGCGAAACTTGGGGGGTACATCTACTACCACAATATCTATCATCATGCTCTTCATAGACAGCTAAGACAAGGTGATGGCTAGGTCTTTTATTAATCCCAAAAATTTCACTTTTCTGGAGTCAAAAGAAACAGGTCATGATAAGGCTTGGTAATGTTAAGACCCAACTCATCCATGATAGCCTTGGGCATTAGATTATGGCTAGCTCCTGTGTCCAAAAGGTAGTTGTGAAGGATTTTGTCATGAATAGTCAAAGATACATAGAATGGCGGGGAGCTGTCATCACAATTTTCAATCATTGGGCTGAGAACAACAACCGTTTTGTCATCTTGCAGATTTACATAGTCAGTGGAGGCTTGGATGGCTTTAGGATTAAGGGCCTCGAGGATAGATCTCTTGAAGGACTCATACTTCACTAGTTCAATCAGAGGTATAGGTATGCTTAGATTCTGAATTTCTAATTCAAAATTGAAAGGAGAAGGAGACTTGTCAAGGCCTCTTACCTCATGAGTTGGAGCTTTGAGGATGATAGGATCAACTGCCAGTCATTTATGCTTACTAGCTTGTTGTATTGCAAGGACAACAGCTTTGTGAATAGAGGTTTCCTTGGCATTATTCATCTTCAACCTCAGATCATATTTGTGTTGATCATCAGTTTTCAGAACAACTCCACCATCCCACCCTTGGATGATCTGGTCATTGAATAAAGACTTTTCATAGGTAGCTGAGGTCGAAAAGGAGGCACTACCTTTGTCTTCCAGACAATGGATCTCATCATCTTCTTCAAACTGCTCTTCTTCCATGAATACATTTTGGAAAGGGGGCTTCACCCTTTGGTCTTCATTGCCATCTTTGCTTCTGTGTAGAATCTACAACTGCTCATTAGCTCTTCTATATGGATTTGGGTTTTTGGGAGAAAAGGTATTAGGAACTCTTCATTTCCCATGGTGCTACTCAAACTTTAATTTGTCTATTTCAGAGGCTAATGACTCTATCATCTTTCTCATTCTATATATCTTTGGATCTAAAGATGATGAAGATTCGCCCCTCTATCTCCTTCTATCAACATTCCCCATGAGCTTCTCTGTAGCCATGATGTTTGATTCTACTTCCAAGGCTGCATCTTCCATATCAGCCAAGGTAGCACATCATCTCTCCCTCAACAGTAGACAGAAGTCAGAATAAAAGGCACTAGCATAGATGATTCTAGCAGAGGTAATGGTGGGTTTTACTTCAGTTGGTATCTTGTTGTACATGCGGTTAAACCTCTTATTAAAATCAGACAACAACTCACCATTTTACCTCTTTAAGTTCCCAAACTAGGTGTGGTAGTAGAGTAGATCCTTCTTATCCCCCCAATGCTTTAGGAATGCATCATCTAAAGCCTCAATATCTACTATAGACCTTCGGGTCAGTTCTTTGAACCATTTCCTAGCCTCTCCATCTAGACTTTGGACAAAGACTGTCATCCATACATCATCTTCACTAATGTCTAGGTTATCAGCATAGCTATAGAATGATTCAAGATGTTCTTCAGCTATAACACCTTCAATCACAATGAACTTAGGAATATACTTATGATATTCTCCAGTAGGCATGGCATTTAAAGGAGTGGGCAGTACTAGAGGTCCATACCTATCAATTATGATTCTTTCCGTTTTGGTAGGTGCAACCATAACTGTGGTGGCTATAAGGGTATTGGAAGTCTAAATAGCGAAGGGTTGAGGAGTGATTGATAGGACTAGATGAGTATGATGGATAGGAGGAGAGGCTTCCTTTGGGCTTACAATGAAAGGAGAACCTAAAGAATAAGGAGCTTTATGAATCTTTGAGATCTTTTCCTCACTGCTAGTATTAGATGTTATACTCTCAACATGTATTTGTTCTATTACAGGATTTTCTTGAAGAGATATAGAATATTGTATAGATATACCTGAAACTAATGCTCCTCTCTACAATTCCTTTCTTTCTTTGATGATTTTTTTAGGGTCATCTACTGGGTTAGCTAGTGGCTTCTGAGGATTTCTCCTACTATGCTTCACAAACTGAGCCAGAACTATCCAGTGGATTCGCCAAGAGTTTCTTCCTCTAATAGAGTCACCAAATAGATGACTACAACCCAAATAGTGTCCAAGCTTTGTCTATCATCAAAGTTGGTTTTGTGTCATCCCCTAGGGAAGCTGAGCTCTAGTTTCCTCTCCCTAGTAATGGTGCCAATTATGTTATCACTCCAGGAAGCTCTCCTAGGTTGTAGCTCGGAGATGCTGGGAAACATAAAAATCTTCAATATCATTCTATGAACTATTGGAATGGATTGGGGTTTGGATAAAGTCAAATGATGGTTTCAACTTTGTTTTCACTCAAGACATGCATGAACACCCTCACCTTGACAAGTATTTCAACTACTATTGCTCAATAGTTTATAAATTCAATGAATAGATGGAGAATCCTGACTGTACTAGCTGATACATACATAAACACGTATGAATGGCTAGGTACAGAAAGTAAATGAAGCTTACAAATCTAATTTATCAATGCAAAGATAAGATGACAGTTATCTGGCATTCGATACAGAAGAAAACATGAATAACCTATTCAAGTGCAAGCTTAGAACAGAGGAGAAGATGGTGATTGAACATGTAACAACAAAATAAGCTTGTATTACTAGAATGAATATGAGATGCTGGGAGGAATAGAGTGTCCATGGTCTCCAAAAGTTGAACCTTTGATACTTCAAACTCTCAACCATTTATAGGATTTTTATAATGCCCTCGAACCCTCTGAGGCTCGAGATGTCTTAATCTATCCCCTCTGTCTTTTTAACTACTTCATTCCATAACTAGACAAACATGAGCTCATGGGCCTCCTTTTCTAACAAAATAACCAAATTCTGATAATTGTGCTGCGCCATCAGGTGGCTCACTCATGCCAATGATGTTCCATAACCATTTCTGGTTGTTTGGTTGCACCGTGCTATTGTTTTTCCCCCTTTCGGCCATATATTCCGTTATTTCAGTTCACCTGTCTGACTGTCAAAAAATACTGACAGAGCCAACAAATTCCCCCCCCCCACACCCCTAGGTGACTGGTGGGAAGAGGGATACAGGGCCGTTGGATCGATATGATCAATGGATAGGATCATATCACAAAGATAGAGGAATTGATATCACATTGGTGGATTTGGAAGTGAAAGGTGGTATTTTGGGCGAGATCACAAGAGGTAAGTGGTAATTCGGATTGGCACCTGATTCCACTCATTAAGTGACACGTAGATACGAGGAGGAGAGAGTAAACTGCCTTATAAGGCAGGTATTCCTCTCACTTGTTTCTCACCCAAAATTGTTGTGAATCGTCAGATATGTTGCCTTATCAACGGTCAAGATCTGATCATTAATCGTAAAGGTGAAGGGTTGGCAGACAATGCGATGGAATTGCGATACGCTGATGGGTGATTAAGAAATGTGTGATAGTTGTTGGATCGGTGAATGAAATGGATGGTGGAGATCGATTTGATCGGAGATCAAAGAATGGAGAGCACAACAAAAAAGAGATGAGCAAAGAGCAGACCCACTGATATTTACAAGAAGAGGTGTATAATTTTTGCACTCTGACTTATGGCCAAAGCGGAGCAAGAGGACATGTGGAGCATCAGATATAAAACACGGGAGATTTCCATTAAAAGAGCAACAGTGCACCTCAGGGCTAACAGGATCTACAAAATAACATAGGCAGAAAACCATCATGCCCAAAACCATGTGTGAAATCCATGCACAAAACATAGGTAGGTCCTCCCACCTAATATAGGGTCCAAAAATGAAGGGGTGGTTGGCCGCCCCCCAACTAACCCCCAAGCTTGCCATGTGGGGCTATTCATGGAAAGAATATAAAACACACACAACATTCTCCCATTTGTTTTCATTTCCACATAGGGGGTCACAAGAGAGCTTAGTCATTTTTCTAGCCCTACAATGCCCATTGTTTCTCTACACCAAGAGAACTTCTCAATGCTCATAGAATTTGTTAATGCATATGCAATATTCTTCAAAGTGTACACTTTTACAAGAAACACCCTTTATCCTCAACCATATCCCTTACAAAGTGATACTGAACAGCAATGCTCTTTTTCTTTGAATGATAAGAAAGGTTATTTGCCAAGAAAATTTCACTTTGGCTATCACAATCTTTCCTTATAGCTCGCTTTACGAACCCCATACTTCAACACAGTATTTGCAACCAAATTGCTTCATGGGTTGCATGAGTGGCTGCCATGAATTCTGATTTTGTAGTTGAAAATGTTACTACAGATTGTCTCTTACTCATCTAATTGACTACACCTATAAACAGGTTTAAACACATACCTTCTTGTAGATCTTCTCTAATCCGGATCTCCAGCCCATTCTGCATCAACAAAGCCACGTATGTCCAAAACTCTATCCAATCATTGTATTCCTTGATAGCACATACCATAATCACTAGTGCCACACAAATATTTAAAAGCATGTTTCACTATTGATCCAGGTGGATATTAGTGGTTACCTACCTATTCCACCTAGATACCCTAAGCAATTTCATCTATTTCCTTGTTTATTTTAACATTTACTCTTTTTTGCAGTTTTTCAGGTCTTGAACTTCTGAAGCAGTTTAACCCCTAAATGGCTTTTTTTTTAAGCTTCATGCAAGAACATAGATGTATGTAGGGGCCTAAGGAAAAACTTTTAGTACTCAGAGAGACATTTCCAACAAGGTATCGTATGCGCCAAACTTAGATAAAATGATCAAGTTATGACCCTGAGAAGTTGGCTACCCAAATAATCCCAATGGGACCCACAAACTCTTGGTGTTACATTTCCTATGGATATGGTTTTGGTTGTTTAGGGTTTTCTCATGTTTTTAAATATTAAATAGGCCCTTGGGCCTCATTGTAACACAGCTTAGAGGCATGTAGCTTCCATATCTCTTCTTAGTGATAAGCTACCATTGCCTCAGTTATCTTATTTCCATTTTCTTTGTAAGCATAGTTCAATATTTTTCTATTAATGAAATGCAGTGTTTTATTTATGCATCTCTTCACTTATGACTATATCTATAATCTATTGCATCCTTGTTTAAGTTTGGATCAGTGGTATCAACACAAACCCTGGCGACCTTCCATGGAGGAAGAAAAGAAATACAAGGGGGAAGGAGATCCTTTCAAAATGTTGCTCGAGGAAGCCCTCAAGTAGCAAAGGAAAATAATAATGGATAACTTTGCCCAGACCCTTTGACAACTACCCATAGGCAACACATCTTCATCCAGCAACCACTATGGAAGTGCAACTCCTTTTAAGGCACAAGTTAACTTTGATATTCCCATATTTGAGGGCCTGATAGATGTAGATACCGTAGATAAATGGTTAAATATATTGGAAGTATATTTTTCAGTTCCTGACTTTTCCAATAGAGAAAAGATTACTTTTTCACTTCTTAAAGCTGCCCCACATGTCAAGGATTGGTGGGAAACATACTGTGAATAAAATGATGAGACTGAACCCTTGCTATTTTCAACCACACCTACTTGGGATTATTTCCGAGATGCCATCAAGGGACAATATTGATGCAGGAGCATTTAGACTTAGTGAGCAATGTGATGGGATGATCACATGTTGTGACTAACAAAGGGTTGGAAGACAAGAGTTTAATTAATTTTATTTATTTAAATGTGTGGGAATGTTTTATTTTGAGAAAAATGGTATAGTGGCTGATTGATCCTCCCTATGTGGAGATTAGGCCAAACAGTTATATTTATTTGGTTTGAAAAGAAAATGAGTAAATTGAAAGCTTGATTTAGCGTTTGTTTACAAAAGAGTGGAATTGAAGAGATTCTTTAGGAGAGAGTGAGAGATTTATGGATCTGAACCAGAATTGGTTCATGAATGAACTTTTGTATAAATTGTGCTCTTTTTGTATAATTCAGGGGTTAGATAGGGAATTTTTTTGAGAGGTTAGATATTTTGGAGTGGTTTTGAGCCTACGAGCAGAATGTAAAACAGACGCCACAGATAGTAGAAAATCAGGCTTGTGCAAGACATAGAGGCTTATGTAATCAATTGTTTATATCATTAATATATTTATCTCAATTTTGAGTGGAATGTGTGTTCAAGTGTTGGATTATGCATGTTTTGTAGGTTTTGTAACAACATTGTAGGTAGAACTTAGAAGGATGTGCAAAGGCGAAATTGAGAACTATTCGAGCAGAATAGCGAAGTGACATTGGGCCGAGATGAAGTTAAGTGGAACACAGAGGAGAGGAGCGAACAAGAGTTTGTAATGGATATTTGAATCCATTGAAATATCAAGAGGTGATCCAGGATGATGTAGATAAAAGGAGCTTAAGAGGATAAGTCAAAACGAGCTGCGCAGCAAAAGCAGCAAGGAACGAGAATCATTAAGAAAACCCGGAAATCATAGAAACCTATAGAAAATGGCAAAGAACCGAAATACATAGGTAGACGGAGAATCTAAGAAATAATGCTCAACAACTATTAGATCTGAAAGATCAACGGTTGATATTGAATCGCAACCAAGTCTTAAAAAATTGCAATGATCGTGCGCGATTAATCGTGGACCATTGGATCAGGGCCATATCAACGGTCACAATTTAAATCACATATCAGGAGTCGGAAGTGAAAAAGGTAGAGATCATAAACATAGTGATTTGCGACAGTGTGATATCGCCGATAGCGATAATCGGCAATCAGAGATCGTGATTATCAGCGATCGAAGGAATCAGAAGTCAGGCTTCGGAGATCGGAGGGATAGTGCAAAGAGGATATGGACCTGATGGCGTTATAGTGAAGGGTCTATAATATTTGCAATCTGAATATGTGGGTCAGAGTAGGTTTTAACCATTAATCCATTATATATTGGTGTTTGAATGATACAAGGCGATTCTAAAGGAAATCGCATATTAAATAGAGTATGTGTTAATGTGAACATGGAAGGTCGATAGCTGATGGTGATAAAGTAGATCCTCGGGAAGTGTGCAGAAGCATACAAAATGCGGAAAGGTAAGGTTTTCTGTGTATTTCCCTTTGGAAATGGATCTGACATAAAGGGAGAATAGAGAGTGCAAGGATTCATGCATAGAAGAATTTTGACATGTTAAAGGAAATGAAGACGTTAGTTTCTTATTCAAGAGAGACTGTGGAAAAAGGGACTTGAGGAAGGTGGGACCAAAAAGGATCTTGCAATTGTAAAGATTTAAATAGTATGTGTAGGTGAATGCAGGCAACGAAATTGTAACAAAACTATTGTAAGGAAAGAAAGTGAATATGGATGTACTCAGCAAGAACATAAATTCGGTTGAAAGAAGGATTGAAGTACAAACAATGAAAAGTAAAGCAGCATGTGTATTGTCCAGCTAGTGAAAGATGAAAGAGATAGATCAACAGGTATGAGTTGTATTTTGATGATTGGTTCATTTGAATTGTTTTTATAAGGGAAAAGAGTGGTAGCAGCAACACACAGTAGTATACTATGTAAAGAAAGAGAGGAGTTGTGTTAGTGGTGGTGAACCTAAATATTCCAGCTGAAAGTTGGACAGGGAGAACAATTAAAGTGTTCTCAAGAGAAGGTGAGTTGAGGATACAAGCCTAAAGAGAGTAGAAGAGAATGTTAAAGAGGTTCCAGAGATAGAGAACCAGTGCTTGCCAAAAGACCAAGTCCAAAGAAAGGATTGGTGAGGTAAGTGACATAAGGAGGAATTGTTGTTGTAGAGGCTTAGTGCAACTCATAGTAAGTGAGAAGCTCATAGATATATGAGGAAATGACTACTAATAGTCATAGTAGGGGTTCAGAGGGAAACCACAGCAAAGGAAAGGAGGATGCCAAGGAAAATGGAAAAGGAGAGAAGATGAGTCAAGAGGTATTTGACAGAGAAATTACATAACTGAAGATAATTATGGATAACATGATAGTGCTGCTAGAAAAATGTGAAGGAAACCAAAGATATGGTTGGACTATGAAAAGAAAGAAGATAAAATGAAAGCTATTGTAGAAATAGGTAAAGAGGAGAAAGTATATCAAATTAAGGGGAGAACTTAGAGAAGCTGAGTTAGAGATGGAAGATAGCTATTGTAGACACAAGCAAGAGGTTTACCTTACTGAGGAAGGAATCATTGATGATTTCTTGAACTATTGGATAAGTTTGAATCAGCAGAGAGATGATTGAAACATCAAAGAAAAAGGAGCCTAGTATTTTTAAAACTAATGATTTGTGCATATATGCAGGTGATGAACAACCTTTAAAAGATATGTTTATGCAGGTTGCTGAAGAAATGAAATTGTTAGAACAAATGGATGTAATAGAACAATTCTTGGCTAAACATGTGTTCAAGGACATTGGGGATGGACAAATGTTGAATACTACTAAAGAAGATGAAGATGATGAATCCAGTAAGACTTTGCAGAAAGATGGTAGATAGTCTAAAGACAAAAGGAAATTGTAGATTGTCAAGGGAGAAGTAGAAAATAGGTATGAAGACGACCTGATGGAAGGAGCAAACAAGAGTGTAGATGTAGAACAAACACTTGAGGTAATGGAATTATCTCTTCAATTTTTATTCAAAAATTATGAACCTGTATTGAAAGTTAATGGACAATAAATATTCTTGAAAGGACATAATGGATCATTAATGGAAAGGACTCTTACTAAAGAGTATATTATGGAAGATGATAGAATCCAGGTTTATAAAGAAAATTCAACCTAATGAGGTACAGTTAATCCACTTAAGGTTATGAAGAAGAAAGGGAAAGAGGATAAACAGGAACACAAAGAGAGGTTGGTAGACACTGATACATAGCTGGAGATTGAAGACAATGTTATTTGTACAAATTTCCAAAAGAGTAAAGGTGAGTGTAAACAGTAAACTAAAAATAGGCATGCAATCTTAAAGGATGAAGGTAAGGATGCTTTTATTAACAATGCATATGTAGTGAGAAACCCAAGGAAACAATGGAAGGTGATATTCATGGTGTTGACAGTAATCTTCAATATGTGAAAGGGACTCAATAGTGGAATGGAAAACCTATGGTATATGGTGATTTTTTTTCTTTTATAGAAACAAATAGAACTTTAGGTTCTAAACTCAGAGATTGGTAGATTTTGATTGAAACAAAGGAGGAATGGAAAATACAACTTAGTGGCTTACAGGTTTGTAAGGAAGGAACATGAAGAATGAAAGGAGTGTGAAAGGAAGGAAGGCCAAGGAGAAGAGTAGAGAACAGAATTCAGAACTTAGACAACATTCATAACAAAGTGAAGATAAAGAAGATTTTTTCAAGGCAAGACAGCCTGACAAGTTTGACATGGCATATATACATCAAGAGGATGAAAAATCAAAAAACTTATGGAGCAAAATTAATGAGGACAAAAATGGAAAATGTAATATATTTTTTGACTTTGAATTATTAATTGTTGAATGTGGTTTTCATGATGAAGGACAAACTACTCTTGGAGATATGTTTGCACTAATAAATATGAAGGAAGATGTAAATTCTAGAGCTGCAAAAAGTCAGTTTTCCTTATGGAAACAAGAAGATGAGAGTAAGCAATGAGTTGACTTAGAAGCTTGGAATAGAGCAAGGAGAGTTGGCATAGCTCTTAAACAAGTTATTGCAGAAGAGGAAGAAGATTTCAGGGGATGTGGAAGTACTTTCCATAGATAGATTGTGTTCTTAATACAAAGAAGGCTTAAATGTCAAGAGTTTCTCTTGAGGATGCAATTGGAAAATTGGGTGAACAGTTCAACTAAGTTTGATAGGAAATTGGAGGAAATTGAACAAAGTTCAATAATTAGAATAGTTGCAGCTAGAGAACAATATATAGTTGGAAGGCTATATGTTCTTGTATTTAATAATGCCCAATCTTATTTTGAGATTGGAAGGACTCTACTTAAGCTATTTGATAGATGGATGATGAAAACTAAAAAGATAATGAGTATGCAAATCAAGGGAGGATGGAAGAATATACATGAAAACATAAAGAAATTTCTTTATAGATATAAGGAGATGCTAGTGATCAAGTCAAAAGTTAAAAGGAATTAGTAAATACACCTACAGATGAAAGGGATCAGGTAGGAAGTTGGGAAATGAAATCTGATGAAGTTTACAATAGAGGAAGTAGAAAGACTCATGAATAGGAGTCCATGAAATATTTCAACCTTGGGAGTCTGATGCAGGAGCATTTATACCTAGTCAATAATGTGATAGGATGATCACATGTTGTGACTAAAAAAAGGTTGGAAGGCAAGAGTTTAATTAATTTTATTTGTTTAAATGTGTGAGAGTGTTTTATTTTGAGAAAAAGGGTATAGTGGCTGATTGATCATCCCTGTGTGGAGATCAAGCCAAATAGTTAGATTTATTTGGTTTGAATAGAAAATGAGGAAAATAAAAGCTTGATTTAGCATTTGTTTAGAAAACAGTGGAGTTGAAGAGATTCTTTAGGAGAGAGAGAGATTTATGGATCTAAACTAGAATTGGTTCATGAATCCACTTTTGTATAAATTGTGATCTTTTTGTATAATTCAGGGGTTAGATAGGGAAATGCTTTGAGAGGTTAGATATTTTGGAGTGGTTTTGAGCCTACGGGCGGAATGTAAAACAGAGGCCACTGATAGTAGAAAATCAGGCCTGCGCAAGACATAGAGGCTCGGTTATGTAATCAATTGTTTATATTATTAATATATTTATCTTAATTTTGAGTGGAATGCGTGTTTGACTGTTGGATTATGCATGATTTGTGGGTTCTATAACAACATTGCAGGTAGAACTCGGAAGGACGCACATAAGAGAAATGGATAACTATTTGAGCAAAAGAGCAAAGTGAAATTGGGCGAAGATGAAGTTAAGTGGAACACAAAGGAGAGGAACGAACCAGAGTTTGTAATGGATCTTTGAATCTATTGAAAGATCAAGAGGTGATCTGGGACGACATAGATAAAATGAGCTTAAGAGGATAATCCAAAAGGAGTCATGCAACAAAAGTGGTAAGGAATGGGAATCATTAAGAAAACCCATAAATCACAGAAACTTGTAGAAAATGGCAAAGAACCGAAATACATAGGCAAACGAAAAATCTAAGAAATAACGCTCAACAACTGTTAGATCTGGAAGATCAACAATGGATATTGAATTGCAACTGAGTCTTAGAGAATTGAATGACTATGTGCAATTAATCGTGGAATGTTTGATCGTGCCTAGGTCAATGGTAATGATTTAAATCACATATCAGGAGTCAGAAGTGCAATGGGAAGCGATAATAAACACAACAATTTGCGACAGTGCAATATCACCGATAGTGATAATTGGTGATCGAAGATTGTGATTATCGATGATCGAAGGAATCGAAAGTCGAGCTTCGGAGATCGAAGGGATAGTGCAAAGGGGATATAGAACCGATGGTGTTATAGCGAAGGGTCTATAATATTTGGAATCCGACTACATGGGTCGAAGCAATTTTTAACTGTTAATCCATTATATTGGTGTTTGAATGAGGCAGGGCGATTCTAAAGGAAATCAAATATTGAAAAGAGAGTGGGTTAATGTGAGTGTGGAAGGTTGATAGCCGATGGAGATAAAGTAGATACTCGGGAAGTGTGAAGAAGCATATAAAACAAGGAAAGGTAAGGTTTTGTGTGTATTTCCATTTGGAAATGGATCTCTCCCTTTGTAATTGATTTATAAAGGAATTAAGTGCTGATTGAAGGTTGTAAAGGGTTTTAAGGATTCCGATACGAAGGAATTAAAGGAAGACTTTAATAAATTCGTGAATAAGGGCTTGAGGACTGTTTAAAGTCCTAATACGAGGTGTTGGCTAGGTGATTAGTTTCGACACAAAGGAACTATAGATAAAGAGGGCCTTAACCATTATATAGTGTGAAGATTTGACTCCTTAGGGAGTTAATTTCTTGGGACTATAGCTTGAAATAATTTATAAACATACTATGGGTATATGCAAGGGTAACCCTGCACCAAATATTACCTTGTCGAGAGTTATGAAGATAAATACATAAAGTGGACCATGGTACAACAGGGAAGGAACCAAGATGTGTTGGAGTTCACAAATATTTTCCATACCCTTTGCACGAAGTTGGGTATCAAGGATATTGAGTGGAATTTGGTACTCAAGTACCATGGTTTTCTACACAAGTACATCCAAGATGAGATGGATTTCCAAAACATTTCCTTGCTCAACACGGTGTAACAATACATTGTCAAGATCGAGCAGAAGCTTAAACAGAAGAAGCACGACTTTGGATCTGTGAATCCAAAGCAAGGAAAAGGCACCCCCAAACCACAGAGAAAAGGATAGAGCCAAGGCGGGGCTACCCTGGACAACCCACCAAAGCTACAAGAATAAGAACACAACGAAGAAAAAGAAGGAGATGGGAAAATGGTGTGAGATCCATAAGAGATCCACTCACAACACAAGTGAGTTTCGGGCCAAGAAGTCACTGGTGGCCAAACTAAAGGCCTCTGAATTAGATGCACATTCTAAATATAAATCAGAATTCGATAAGCGGTGATGAGCCTGATCATTGCGTAATTATATGGGCCTTAATTCACCTCCTAGCTTAGTCAAACCAACTGTTCCCAAAACTTATTGCATACTTTTCATTATATTTTGCCTATTAGATGAGTTAGAGTTGGATATTTTGCTTTATGGTCTAATGTGCATTTAATGTAGGATTAAAGAATAAAACAAAGGAATTTTGGCAAAGACCTTGGTCAAAACTAGAATGGGACAAGGAAGAGGAATTATACGAGGTAAATCCTCCTCATTTACTACCCCTCCATTTGAATATTCCTCAATCAGCTCGGAGTGAAAGCAAACAAATTATGAGGACTAGAAGGCAGCCGAGCAAGTGAAAGTCAAAGAACCCGCTTATATTGAGTTTGGGAGCTGAGCCTCCCTAATTTTAAGGAAGTCATTGGAGAATTCAGTGGTATAAGTAGAGAGGCCTAGGACCTCATTAGGATTCAAACTTTTGATTGTAAAAATCTACTTTATTTTCAAGCTACAAGACTTGAGACAATTTTTGATGTAATCCATTGTGTAGATAATAAGAATGAGTTTTTTTTTGAGCCAGCACTGAGTTAACTCAGAGGGCTGAAGGTCTTTGGTTAGGGCCCAACCCTAGCAACTAAGGCTCCTATTTATTGCACATGTATGCTAGCATAGATTCATGGTTCAATCATTCATTTTCTTAAATAAACACATTTCCATTACAACATTGTAGCATATAGATTCATGGCTTAATCATTCATTTGCTTAAGTAGTTTCATTTCCATTACAGTGGTGTAGCGTAGATTGGTTATGTTTTAGTTTGCTTCCATTTGTGCCTTCTTTCAATTAGCAGGTTAGCAAGGAGAAAAATATCCCCATAAGCTTGTCAGTAGGTGTCTCAGCCTCACCTCCTCCCTCTAGGACCATGACTTGAGGAAGATACCCTTCAGCGACCCCAAAAACATAGATTTCTAGTTGTTGCATGAAGTTTGTTGTCTTGATTCAGGACAAGGTTCACTTCATTGTCATATTTTTCCATCACTTTTTGTTCATATGCTCATTTCCTTCAGTGCGAAATGATTAAGCGGAAGCTAATAAAACACGTCTTGATCAAATTATATTTGTATATTTCCTTACCATCTGATCCATAAGAAACCTGACCAATCACCATCTAATTTATTTCAACGCTTGACTTTATGCACTCCAGATCTCCAACATCTATCTATCTAGATTGATCCAACAACTATTGTGAATTCTTCTACCTACTTTATGCACTCCAAATCTCCACTGTCGATCTACCTCGCTTGATCCAATAGCTATCGCATCACCCGGTCACCAACTAGCTTGGCTGATCTCCATCCTTAATCAATCTCGCATGATCCAATGACTTTCACAATCTCACATGAATGTTTGCACGGCCGATATCTGTCTGAGAGCACATGAGAAAAGTGGTTTTCACGTGCTACGTGTCACTCTCTTAGGCTAATTGCACAAAATTTAGGAATTCCACTTACAGCTTTGAGGGTGCACGAGAAAATACTTACCACCTACGAAGACCGCTTCATCATTCTACACATTTCTTTTCCTTCGGTCACCACGTGACTTAATCCTGTTCATCCATTGATTCACTTAAACTCTACGATAATATCTTATTTGCTCATATTCCATTAATCATGCTCATCCATCTATTGTCTTAATCTCCCACAATAAGATATTTTTGATTCATCTTCCATTAATCCTGTGCGTCCCTCTATTCACTTAATCCCCTATGATAACATCTCCACCATTTATCTCCCATTAATCATGTTCGTCCATTTATTCATGTAATCTCCTGCGATAATATCTTCACTGCTCATCTTCCATTGTTACTGTTCATTGATCGATCCAACAGTTCCTGTGCACGGCTGCTTCATTACATCTCCCTTTCACTAATTTCAATCTTCACTTGTTCTTCCGCTTAACTCCTTACATGCTTGATTTTACCAAAAAAACCAAAAACACAAAAACATATTTAGTTTGGTTTCCTTGCTTACACATTAGTTTGGTTTGATGCTCTTTAATTCTGTAACTTAGATAGCAAGATTAGGTTAGTGTTGATTTAGCAATTCTACTTAGCATAACTGTTTAAATGGTTAATTAAGATATAGTGTGATGTTAGCGTTACATGTCGTTTTCTTCATTGTTGCAGTAGAGTAGCTCTCTTAGAATATATTTTCTCTTCTTCCATCAAATAATTAAGATTATTCCGACTCTATAGAAGTCTAGCTTGGAACCCCTAAGGTCTCTCACCAGATGAACAGGCAAGACCTTCACTTCTACTTGTGCACATAGCACTATCACCTCCAAGTTCGTACGAACCCTGGGTTGATAACTAAATCTGGTAGCCTAGGAGTTGCAACATCCTTGCTGCAATACTGGAACTCATCAAGGGGAATGATAAAGGGAAGCATATCATTGATATAGAGTCACATGCCACCGTGGCCACTACCGAGATCCAGAATATTGAGCCTAAAGATCTAGAGGATGGGAATGCATCTTTCATTTGTCATTATCTACTTTCCTTTCCATTCTACAAGTAGAATTTCAATTTTGCAAATAAATTTTCCTTCTGTCAGTAGTTTTCATTCAATCAACAATTTCATTTCTGCAAAGTACTTTCTAGCTTAAACAAATGTTACAAAAACGAACCCAAAAACATTTCCTTTCATGCCTCATAGGAATAGGGACAATTTAGGGAAATTCTTGCCAAATACCCCCATTGAATCCAATAGCCAACCTTCTCTCTTCTTCAATGGCTGTGAACTGGAGTGGAGGAACCTTTAGGTGAGCAACTTGACATATTTGAAGAACCTATAGGGGAAGAAGAAGAAGAGGAACCCATTCCTATTGAACCAATGGCTGAAAACAAAAATGACAAAGGGAATAGAGAGAGAGTCGAGGGTGCCTTCCCCATTAGGGAAACCAATGGGGGCACTAAGATGAATAATATAAGCCCCTCCGCGCTACCATTTCCATGGCCTAACCATAGAGGACCCTCGCACTTTCCTATTTGAGTTTTCTTTTATATGCAAAACCTATGACTATACATATGATGAGAAAAAGTTAAAAATATTTCCATCTATCCTCAAGGATGTAGCATTGCGCTGGTTCATGGGTTTACTAGGAGATAGCATCACAACTTGGGCTCAAATGCAGTAGTCTTTTCAAGAAATATATAGGGACTAATGTAGGTCAAAGGATACTAAAGAATATATTTTCAGGATGACCATGGATAAGGATGAATCCTTAGAAGACTACGAAGAAAGATTCCAGCTCAATCATAAAAGGGCTAGGTGCACACTTGACCCTGAGTCACTAAAGTTGGTCCTGCTTAGAGGAGTAAGGGAAGATCTTCTAGATACCTCACACTTGTTATCAGGAGGGGAAATCTACCAATTACGCTATGAGGATATCAAGATTCTTTAGAAACCATTCTAAGATAGCCCGGAAAAAGGGTAGGAGTAGTCAACCTATGGCCAGTACATCATCTTCCAACTCATCCATCAAGGGTGAAATTGGAAATATGCTAGAAGATTTCAAAAGTGAGATGTTGAAAACCCTTGCCTTGAAATTGGATACCATGAACATCAAAAGTAAGCAAGAGGAAGTAGAGAGAGCCTCAACCATGTTTTGTCCTAGGTGCACCAGGAGGCATCCTAGGAATGAATGTCTATTGAACTGCATTGAGATTTTCTCGGTCTGCGAAGAAAACCACTCCACAGACAAGTTCCCTTCTTTACCCACACTCAAATCTGTATATCAAGGAGCTGAAGGGGTCACTGAGCAACTTTGCTACATCAACCAAAGGAGACCTCCTGGGCCTAGACCATACTAGTAGGGTATGCAAGGGTCATTCCATGCATATTACAACCCCAACCAAACCACAACTATACCTTCTTGGGGACCCCTTGTTCATCCATCCTTGTCTACAACCCGTCCTTGATCTTATGCATCTCAATATCATTCCCAGCCAGCCAACCAATCATTTCAACCTTATGTTCCACCACAACCTTAGTGGAATAGTCCACACCAGGGGTGGAAGCCCCAATAAAACAATGTTCCAACTCTATTGCCTCCACCACCTACCCAACCACAACTCCAACACTCTGCTCCACCCAAGAAACCCCAGATGCCTGCCTGGACAAATCCGAACCTGAATAATAGGTAGGCTTCACAAGTATATGGTGGAGAGACACCATACCCAACTTATGTTGTAGAAATCCAAGAGATCAACGTAAGATTTGTGAGAATTATCCCAGATAACCAACCTCCCTCTCCACATAGGGAGGTTGAGGAAGAAAGAGAGGAAAGAAAATTTAAAGTAAATCCACCCTTTCCTGAGAGATTAGCCCAACCAATCCAGCCTACCCCAAAATAAACTGAACTTTTGGGAGAATTGAGAAATCTATGTGTAAAGATCCCACTTCTTCAAGCAATAAAAGATGTTCCCATTTAAAATAAGTTGATTAAGGAGAAATTCTACAAGCATCGAGGAAGAAGAAAACGGGATGCCCCTACTATTAATGTCATTGGGAAGCTCTCTGACTTAATGCTGGGAAGGTAATATGTTTGAAATATTTGGACCGTCAAAGCCCCGTAGTAGATGTGCACATCAATGGCACAATTGTTCCACACACTTTGATTGATCTAGGGGTTTCCATTAATGTGATGACCAAGGATACCATGCTCAAGCTCAACCTCCAAGGATCATTGAGGAAGAGCACAATAGTTCTACAATTTGCAGACCGTTCCATAGTCACCCCTGAGGGAATTGTGGAGGATGTGATGGTCTCCATTGACTCCGGGAGTACCCTGCAGATTTTCTAGTTCTCCAGCCTAAGGCTAAGATTACTGGTTGCCCTCTCATCCTTGGGAGGCCATTTTTGGCCATAGCTAATGCTTAAATTAGCTGTAGAGATGGGAATATCACCATCAAGAATGGGAATATGTCCAAACAGTTAGTCCTATACCGTCCTGATCAACCTTCTCTAGATCATGGTTTGCCTTTATGGTTGGAAGAGGAGGAAGAGGATGAGGTTTATTGAGCCCAACTTTATGCTCTGGAAGCAACCATTGGAGGAGGACAAAAAGATGAGTATTACTTAATTGAACACCCGCTCCCAAGTCCAGCTCCTAGTTCGTTACCTTTAGAAGAAGAAGGGAAACCTAGAACAATCATCTAATTGACTTATGCTTGGCCAATTCCAACCCACTCCATGTCAAAGCCATAGAATTTGGCCTATATAAAACTCTTAAAATTACTCCATCTCCTTTTGCTCTTGAAGAGGAAAAGCTATGCAACATGTTGAGAGAAAACCTAGAAGCCTTCACTTGGAGTTACAAGGAAATGAAGGGAGTATAGCCCTTAGTGTGTACTCACCACAGATACATCAAAGAAGGTTGCAATCCAGTCTGCAAACCACAAAAGACGATGAATCCAAATCTTAAACATACAATCAAAGAAGAACTACAAAAACTGTTAGATGCAAGATTCATTTACCCTATCTCTGATAGTGAGTGGGTCTCTCCTTTAGTGTTAGTTCCCAAGAAAAATGGTAAGTGGAGGATTTGTGTTGATTATAGGGTGTTGAAGAAAGCCACAAAGAAGGATCATTTTCCCCTACCCTTCATTGACCAAGTGCTAGATGACTTGGTAGGGAAGAAGTTATTTTATTTCCTAGATGGATTCAGTGGGTAAAACCAAATCCAAACCGACCTAGAAGACCAGGATAAGACCACATTCACCTATCCTTGGGGTACTTTTTCCTGTAGGGTCCTTCCTTTTGGTATATGCAATGCTCTTGCCACTTTCCAGAGAGAAGTTTGAGTACTTTTGCTGAATTAGTACATGATCTGGTGGAAATTTATATGGATGATTTTACACCTTATGGCTGTGATTTTCAAGAAGCCTTGGCTAACCTAGGAAAGTATTACATAAATGAATTGAAATGAACCTGTCTCTCGATCCATAAAAATGTGAATTCTTAATGACTGAAGGGACCGTGCTAGGGCATTCAATATCTCAGCAAGGAATATAGGTGGACCCAAACAAAGTAGAAATCATACAAAGGGTTCCACCTCCACAAAAGAAGAGGGATTTCAGGAGTTTCTTGGGGTTAGCTGGATACTACCAAAGGTTCATAAATGATTTTAGCAAGTTGGTCTCTCCTTTATTTGGGTTGTTGGCCAAATATTTTGAGTTTATATGGTCAAAAAGCTGTCAAGAGGCCTTAGACATTTTAAAGGATAAGTTAACCACTACAACAATTCTTCAAGGCCCAAACTGGGCCCTCCCTTTTCATATTCATGCTGATGCCTCACACAAAGCCATAGGAGCAGCATTAGGTCAGGTAGAGGAGAAATTGACCTATGCCATCTATTTTATCAGTAAGAACCTATCAAAGGTTGAGCTAAATTATACTGTGACTGAAAAGGAACTCCTAGATGTTGTGCATTCATTAAACAAATTTAGGCATTACATTACAGGCTACCAAACATTTGTGCATACTAACCATGTTGTAATCAAATATTTAATAAAAAAATATATGTGAATGCTAGAATTATAAGATGGTTTCTTTTATTACAACAGTTTGATCTAACTATTGTTGATAATCTTGGTAAGGAAAATGTTGTTGCATACTTTCTATCTAGGATGAATCTTCTTACAGGTGAAGAAGGAATGGTGGATGACTAGTTACTAAACGAGCATTTTTTTTCTACTTCAGTTCTTTCCCCATGGTTTACTAATATAGAAAACTATTTGGCATCAACACAGTTCCCAACAAACTTGCCCTCCAAATAAAAGAGCAAGATAATTAGGAAAAGCACCCCCTTCACCTAGATTAGGGGAAATCTTTTCAAACTTCGCCCAGATCAAATTTTGAGAAGGTGTGTAAGGGAAGAGGAAGTTTTTTACTTGCTTCTGACCTATCATGATGGGCCTTGTGGAGGTCACTTTTCATAAAAGAGGACAAAACTCAAATTGTTACAAGTGGGCTATTATTGGCCCAATCTTCATCAGGATGTGAAAAAGTACATTAGTTAGTGTGATCGGTTCCAGAGGATGGGAAAGCCTATTGTAAGAGATGAAATGCCCCTACAACCTCAAGTGACTTTCGAGCCATTTGACAAGTGGGGCATGGACTTCATTGGGCCTATCAACCCTCCTTCAAAGAAAAAACAATACATTATTGTGTGCATTGATTATTGGACTAAGTGAACTAAAGCCAAGGCAATTAAGGTAGCAACAGAAGAGAAGGTGGCTGAGTTCCTAAGGGAGAATGTATTCTAGAAATTTGGGTACCCTAGAGAGCTAGTCACAGACCAAGGCAATCAGTTTACCTCTAACATGATTGAAGAACTTCTCAACCATCACAAAATAAAGCATAGGGCCTCCACTTGTTATCATCCACAAGCTAATGGGCAAGTGGAGGTGACCAATAGGGAACTGGAAAGCATCCTAACCAAGGCAGTGATAAGCAACAGAAGGGATTGGCAGAGAGACTAGTTGAGGCCACCTATGCCTACAACACAACATGGAATACCACCACTAGATTTACACCCTATGAGCTGGTCTATGGGAAAAAGGCTTTGTTGTCCATCGAATTTGAATATAACACATTGAGGATGGAAGCCCAACTAGATTTGGATCTCAGTCATGCATCGAAAGAAATATTGTTCCATTTGAATGACTTGGATGAATTTAGAATGTAAACCCTCCTACATACAGAGATATTTTAGCTTCAGAGGAAGATCTGGCATGATAGACATATTAAGGAGAAGCAATTGCAAGAGGGTGATTGGGCATTGTTATATGATTCTAGGTATAAAGACTTCAAGGGCAAGCTAAGGACAAGGTAGCTCATACTTTATGTGGTGTAAATATGCCATGATAATGGTTTAGTGCAAATCAGAACTGTTAGGTAAACTTGACTCGGGATAGAGTCAAAAGTTGACCAAGTTAAACAGTGATGGTTTTGGGACACATGGTATTGTGAACCCATGATATTCTACCCGTGGTATTATATGTAATGGAGCCTATAAAAGGCTGGAAGGACTTAATTGTAATGAAAAGGCCTGGAAGTGAGCGGTGAAGGCCCACTTGGTCGGATTGGCCAGGGTTTTGGCCAAGGATAATGAAATTTCATTATGATCGATTTTTCCCCAGATTTGGGGTTTTCCCAGATAAACATGTGTGTTCATGTGTTTATGGTTATTGCTGGTTATTTTTTATATTTGTTCCTCTCAGTAATTCTCCATAATTAATTTGTGTTCTTCGATAAATTTCTTAACAATTGGTATCAGAGCCATGGTTGAGAGTTTTGGCTTCGAATGTACACCTTCAGTGAAGTATTTATTTTAGCCCAATGGATACAAGGATCAACGCAAAATTTTGTTGTTATTGCTCATGAGATCACCATTGAAAATGGTTAAAGAGATAATTTAATTTAGATTTGGTATGAATATGGATCAATGATGTGGTCAGGGTCTGCGTTGAAGGACTGAGATGAGCCATCGGGCTTCAGATCTGATCAATTGAATTTCTGCATGCCTAATTGCTTAATCATATATGTATCGTCTCTTGGATTGATTCCACATGAAGAGGTTGAAGGACGAGAAGCATCGACAACAAAGTCAAGGAAGCACACAAAGAAACTTGGTTAAACTTGGTTATTGTGCGTGGGACTCATGGGATGAGAAGATCTGATGGGATCAGGAATCGAACCCGTCCCCTATTGAGAGAGGATGGATCAAAATCACAGCAGCAATAAACAAAAAAAAAATAATGAAGTCAAAATTATTGCATGTAAATGGGCATACTACTGTAAGACCTGGTAAGGCATGTGTACCCTCAGTAATCACCGGTAAAGTCTGGGTTAGACCAAGGTGATAGGGGGGATGTTGGGTTAACAATACCCCGGGTAAAAATTCTGAGCGGGGTAAGAGCTAGAGTGAGCAGGATTGTCTCACTTAGCAGGTTTGGTTGGAGTTAGTCAAGGAACCCCAAGTCAAGTTTAAGGGGGGAATTGTTAGGTAAACTTGACTCGGGATAGAGTCAAAAGTTGACCAAGTTAAATAGTGATGGTTTTGGGACACATGGTATTGTGCACCCATGATATTCTACCCGTGGTATTATATGTAATGGAGCCTATAAAAGGCTGGAAGGACTTCATTGTAATGAAAAGGCCTGGAGGTGAGCAGTGAAGGCTCACTTGGTCGGATTGGCCAAGGTTTTGGCCAAGGATAATGAAATTTCATTATGATCGGTTTTTCCCGAGATTTGGGGTTTTCCCAGATAAACATGTGTGTTAATGTGTTTATGGTTCTGGATTTGAGACCTATGTGGTGTAATATTTTTGAATCAGACATCGGAGAATCCACAGTAATAAGATTTTTCTGCCAACGTTTCGAATCCCAACTGGGATCCATCATCAGGGCAACTTGAAGCTTGATAGAAGAAGAGCAGCTGATTAGGGTATAAATAGGGATGAGGAAAGCAAAGAGGATGGTCGGCTCTCAATTTTGAGAAGTCGGCTGCCTCTCTATTAATTAATTTTTATTTTTATTAGAAAAAATTTTATTTAAATTTTTATGGTTATTGCTGGTAATTTTTTATATTTGTTCCTCTCAGTAATTCTCCATAATTAATTTGTGTTCTTGGATAAATTTCTTAACAAGAACTATAGATGAAGCAGCCATTCCATTGCTTGTTAATGGACATTGATTGCAAATGCACAAGAGGCCTTTATCAAAGCAAGAGTTCGTTGATAATATCAATAAAAAAACGATGATGGTGGAGCAAGTTCTAGCTCCTCCCTCATCAGGTCACTGAAAAAAAGAAAAGAAAAAAGAATAAGGATTCAGGTGAAAACCTCCATGAGGCACCTGAGTTCCATCTTTGGGTTGAAAACCTCATGGGGTGGCCCAAGGATGAAAAAAAATAGAAAGAAGAATAAGAAGATCCTTGGCTGAAAACCTTCTTTTAAGCAGCTAGGGAAAACATCTAGGGTGAAAACCACTCTGAGGCAGCCTAGGTGTTTAAAAAAAAAAAACGAGATAAAAATACGTAATTGTTATTTGCAGGTGGGTGAGAAAGATAGTCAAGGAGAAAAAATAGGATCCAAAGGGAACCCTACCTCACATATGTTCGTTCATCTCCTCCACTCCTTACCATGCATATCTCCATCAATTCCATTGTTTTTTCACTTCATTGCTTATATTTAGGAAGATTGTGTTTTCTACAGGATCCCCTGTATTCCTATAGGATCCACCGAAAACCTACAGGAAGCAATTCGAGGGTGAATGGTAGGTTGGTTAGGTCCTGTAGCAGTCTATCCCACAAAGTATCAATCATGAGCTACATGTCCTCACTAGGATGATCTAGGAGCTCCAAACAATAGATAGTAGACAACAGACAACAGACAACAAAGGAGGAAGAATAATGACCATGCAGAAAATGAACAATGCAACACCTCTAATCTTTGATAACTGCATCATGTCATTGAGGCCACAGGTAAGTACCCCGCTCACTCACTCATATGCATCATTTGATCAAAATTTGTAAGAGTTGTGAGGTAGTTGGTTTATAAATGAAAAGGTGGCCAGTTAACTTGGCCACCTTCGTTCAGTCTCACACGTGGCTGAAGTCAACTCAAAGACAGAGAAGAGTATGACAAGAAGTGGTTAACTATGAATCTATGAGATGGGAGCTAATTACGAGGAGTGGGAGCTGATTATAAGGAACTTCACCCCAAAAATACATAAAGGGAAACAAAACATCGTTTGCATGCATTCGTGCATTCCACCTCCTTGAGACTCCCTCACACAAGTCGCTCTCATAACTCTAGCCACCCATCAAAAGTAAGGATCCATTGTTTTGAAAGAAAATTTCTATAGGAGCATGCCTAAGAATTCCTACAGGAACAATCTACAGGAGAATTATACAAGATACATAGAGGTAGTCTACAAGATAGGAAAAGAGGGGTTCAAGAGGGAATATCACGAGAATTTTCCATTGCCACCATTCTAAAGAGGTAGGATTTTAAAATCCATCCCCATTTACAAGAAAATGAACTAGAAATGCTCTAAAAGCTAGTGGATATAACAACTATGGGAGGTGAATTACATGCACGGGAAACTTTGTTTTCTCTTGAATTTAAAATTCTTGTGACAAACCTCTCATTTCCTCCTCAAGCCTCACAAGCAAGATGACAGGAGGGTTTAATATGAGTGAACCCACAAACACTATGAGGATACAACAACACCCCCAAGTGTTTGAAATATTTATAAGACACCAATGGATGGGGTTTCTCAAAAAATTCACAGGGCATGATGATGAGGTGGCTCAATAATTTTCTCATTCCCTCACTCCACACAACAGAATCCATGCCACTATTATAGTCAGAAGGCCCACTATAGATCTCACCCCAGATATCATCAGTAGGGTCACCACACTTCTCCTAGGAATTCCATGGAGAAAAGAAGACAAAGCAAACAGTCAGGAGGAAAAAATGAAATTCTTTTTAGGAGGTGAAGAACCCACAGAGGATAAAAGTGGAGTAAGGAGGGATAGTCTACCATACCTACCAAATCATCAAATATATCTCATGTGAGGGTAGATACAGTGTTGTTTATGGCTACCATTTTAGAATGCTTGAAGAATTAAGATGTGGGGTAGAAACAACAATTCACCAAAGACTCAACATACCTTATTTCTTGATGCAATCACTCATAGACTCCAACAACAAAGTAAAGGAAGGGAATTCCCAACAATTGGCTCACCATGGGTTGATCAGGATTCTCATTAAAGAATCCCTCCAAAATCTCAAGATCCCTATAACATGGTCAATCGTCAGATACTTACTAGCAAAGGATGACATCAAAACCCTCACCTATGATTTTAGTCCTTTTGTCAGTGAGGAGGAGGAAAAACAAAAATAAGAAGATATAGAGCTAGACGAGGATGAGATGTATGAAGAAGAAACTAATGCAGAGGAGCATGATGAAGGAGAAGAGAAGGACGATAATGTTGAAATAGAGGAGGAAATGAAGGAAGAAACTCATGGAGATAAGAAATAACAACAAGAGGAAGAAGATAAGAAAAATAGAGAGGAAGAAGGCATTGAAATAGAAGGGGAAGAACATGAGGAGGAATCACCTAGGGTGTCTCCAGAGGCCTATGAGAGGGAGGCAACAACTGCCTTGGCTACTCTTAACATTGTTGGCTTGTTGGGGCCTGACCCAGGTTCAGATTTAATTGGCCAAACAAATCCCTATACTATTGGCCCTTTTGGCAATAGTCCACATAGCGTGGAATGAGGTCTCACCCGAAGCAGTATTGGGGGATGTTGGAACCAAGTTTCCACACCCTGGAGATGTCTGAGGGGTTGATTTAGTCCAACTTTAAATACCTTTGCGCAAGTTACTTCGTGCACTTTCCTAGCCTATGAGGCCTTTGTACCCTATTATATTCACCTTTGTTCATCCCTAACCAGTGGTTGTGGGGCTTTCACACTGCTGAAGCAGCGATCTGCACTATTTTCCCAAGTCACATCAAGGATATTACTTATCTTCTTATAATAATTAGTTATCTTCACATAAATAGATACGTTGTATTATATTCACTTACTCAACACATTTATATAAGTTCACGCAATAAATAAATAGTAAACTTTCAATTCATACCAAATAATGCATAAAATAGGAAAAGATACATAGAAATATGGTAAAAAATCTCTTTATTAATGCTTCCAATGGTTACAGACTTGACCTGCCCTGTGCACTCAGATGCAGAGCCTTCTCCTACTCTACGACCCAAAGACACAATTCTAAACTTTGAATCAATGCTTCATTAATTTGTTTTATCCTTCGATTTTTTTTTTCACTTATAGCCTCACTCTATTTATACAATCCCATGGTCTGTAACTCTCAAACCAACACTACATTTACAAAAATAAGGTCGGACAACCCTATGACTCTATTACAACTTCACGCTTTGTGCCCACAAATAGCGGAGTCTTTACAATGGACTTAGTCAAAACTTGGGCTTTAAGCCCCAAAACTTGCCTTAGGGGGATCCCATGCCCAATAGGCCTCCAACAAAAACATCATGACTCATCCTTGAGTCAGTCTATTGGTGCAGAGATCTTTGCATGGAGACCTCCAAACACTACTCGGATGACTGCAAGGTCGGCAATGCACTGAGCGGCTACCTGTTGAATCTCCTGTACTCATTGTTCTGAGACCGTGGTGTCAGAACTGCTCCCCTACATCTATTCCTGCATCCACTAAATTTGTGCAAGCTTTCCTTCAAATGTTTCTATGATTACGAAGGCCTCATCAATCCAAGGCTGAACATGCACCTTCAAAACTACTTCTTTATGTCGTGATGCATCTACTTTCTCTTTCAGTGCCTTGGCATATTACATTCATGCAAGCCTCTAAGTGAGGGCCATCATCTGCACAGTCCATTTGACATTGTCATACTATTGCTATAGCTCACACACCTCTATTTCTAAGTGTTGTATGTTCGGGTCCTCCTGTATATTTCTGAGGACCTCAAATGATTCTTCCAACATTCTGGTGCAGTTACTTACTACATTGCTGATCTCCTCCAACCCTGACGTAATGGTGTTGGCACACTGTTCACTTACCTTTGGAGGATTTGAAGGTTGAACCTTCAACCGTAGATTTGCGATCTGAAGGTTCAGCTCCAGCTGAAACTTAGCCATTTATTCTCATGCCTCGTGCACCCCTGCTGCTAATCTTTGGATGCGCACCTCTACTGGTGCTTCTGCTAGGATGGCTAGCTCAAGGACCATTTGGCAGGCTTCTTCAAGTACCTACATCATCTACTTGTTTTGTGACATGACCTCGTGGCATTGTAAGCTCAACTACTCCATGTTGATATTTTTTTCACTCAACACCTACAGTGCGTGGCTCTCCCTAGCTTGTAGTTCTGCAGTAATCCCATCTTGCAGAACATAGAGTGTCTCCCACGGGATAACAACCATGTTGATCCCTATACCTTTCAATGTACTGACCGTAGGCCTGTCAGCCTCATTTTCTGTAACTGGTGCCCCTTCTAGAAGCACTATTGTGTGGGTCATATGACCGTGCAACATTACCTCAGTGACGGTTGTTCCTACTGTGAGGTTGGTCGAGAGAGTACCAACCTGAGGAGTGTGCACCTGTAACTCCTAAATCTATGCTTGGAGGGCCCCCAACATAATCTAATTTTCCTTTGGAAGGTTCTAGAGGGCCTCTGTGGTGACATCGTGCACCGTCTCCCCTATATCATGCAGATCCCCTTCAGTAAGGGTGATCAGGTTGATATACAGCTTGGACGCTTTGACATTCTTGTGTGGCCTTGTCTACTTGCTCGAGCACTGGTGCTTCAATTGTGTTGATGTTGTGTGTGGGTCTAGGCCACCCTCCTCTACCTCTGTTTCCATCTCTTTCTCCTGCTCAGGTGAAGGCAACTTCTAGCCCTCACGCACCTTCTCTACTGCCTTCTATGCTACTACTGCAGCCTTTTTCTTTTCTGTTGCTATCTGCGCAACATCCTACACCTCCTACACTTTTGCTGCTATTGCTCTTTCCTTCTCTTTTCTGCCAACTGTGCCACACACAGTTTTGCGTCCTTCTTTTTCTATGCAGAAATATTTTCTAGCACAAAGATATCTGGAGTGCACCACTCTTGCACTCACATCTCAAGTACATCAAAGATCACATCATCTGTGGCTATGTAAGGTAGTTCATTCCACTTCTTTGTAGGGTCCTTACACTCCCTGAGGTAGATGTGATGAAGCTCCGCTTTAAACTCTGCAAAACTTTGTAGGCTATTGTAGATAGTGGGTGATAACCACGAGTTGCTGTTAATCCTCATTCTGATGTTGATCTCCATGAATGCCTAGAATATTTTACTGTCGCGAATCCAGTTCACATCCTTAGTGGCCCACAATGAAGCATAATTCGCAGCCTTGTGGAGATCCCTTGCAATTGTGGGGAACTGGCTATACTCCAGCAATTTCCCAGCCACCAACACTATGGATAGTAGAAGCCATGCATAGTGGAAAGTTTTTCCTTGTTCCTATGCCTCGCAGAAATTTCCAGGAACTCCTTGTACAAGAATTTAGACCAGTTGAACTGGACCCCTTCTGTGCACTATTTAGCAAGTCCCACCATTGGTGTGGGCACATCGTCCACACGACACTTCAACATGACCTTACCCACTAGTATCTGATTCGTCACTCTGACTGCTTTGTTGCTGATACTAGTGATTGCGTAGCCCCTCTTTTTCTTCTCCAACTTGCATTTCTTTTTCATGGCCTCTGTGATGTCCAAATCATTTCTCTTTCCATCTGAAATTTCTGCAGGGTCTTTGCCTTTGTGCGGGAGTCAGGTAACTCGATTGATTAGGTGGTCCATGATGTGGATGGGCTCCTCCAGCCACAAACACCCACCATGCACCAGGCAGAGTAGCTTCCTGATGACAAATATAGTCACTGGGGCACAATGGTAATGTGGCATGCAGAGCAGGTTCAACAACCCTTCCTTTTTGACACCTCGTAACCACTTGCGTGGCTCCAACTCTATGAATCCTGCCTCGGTGTGTTTCATTAGCTTTATGAGGTGTACAGTCACTAAGTGAGGGAATTTCTTGTGGTTAGCGTGATCCTAGTCTTTTAATTTTAATCTCGGAACCCTTCCCAAGTGTGTTCCTTCAAAGACGATATCGTCTGGGACGAGTGGAGCTTGTAGAGAGCTCTTTCTCTCATCGAGGTCCTTGGGCACCTTCGCCTTCACCTTCTGCAGAGGGACATACATAGGAAGCATAGTTAGAGGGACCACACCCTCAATTTCTTCCTCCATACCTTCATCCTCATCCTCTTAGATTATGAGGTCCTCAAGGTCTTCTTCCTCCACGTCGGTTTCCAAGTCAACCTCTTTCCCCTTTTCCTCCATAGTTAATCTATTTCGCAGTAGGTTTCGGGGGGACACACACACTGGAACCATTGGTTGTTTATCTTTCTTTGGTCTTGGCGTGCATGGTGAATTAGGGATTTCTACCACAATCCTGGCGCTCTCAAGGGCATCTTCTATGGACATGGTCTGTGCGGCTTCTTCGGTGGTCATCTCTACAATTTCCCTAGCTTCTTCAGATGCTCCATCTTGTTCATCCAGAAATCTCTCAACCACTCAAACAGGTGCTCAAACAATGCTCTATATAGGAAAAACAATTCTCGACTTAGAATATGTGAGGCATACAACAGCTCAATTCATAAATGACCAAGTGTTGTTTGCTGGGTAGCCCTTTGTAATTTATAGTGCCTTTTGAATTTGAATTCAATCGTTCCCCCCAAATCCAGTCAATTAATGCTCCCTTGGCAGCATATTTTCCCAAATGTTTCCCATAAATCTCATCTTAAATGCCTACCACCCAGTCCATTTGGTCTCAAGTCAAGCATCACATTGTGAATAGTGAGTACAATGGTCACTTTCCAGCTAACTTGCATGACAGCGTAGCTCGCCTTGTGCGATCGCGAACCTTGTGACACTTTGCTCCTGCACGCAACCTCGACATTGTGCAGCTCTCAGGAATAGTATTTTATAGTCCCAAACCTCCTTTCAACTACCTAGAGCGCTAAGGTTGCACTTATCATGGCTAGTTAGGTGGTTGCGCCACCTGTATAGGGTTTCAACTAGTTATCCATCACTTTCCCTAGAAAAAATCCACCTTTTATTTCTACTAGCTATGTCGTACACTTTACCATCTCCAGCATGCCACCATGGGTGATCCCTTTAGTAGTATGCGGTCCAATCCAAGGCATCATGTTGATCAACTCTTGGCGGTAGTCCCCAAATTCATCATCGTAATCGTGCATACCTTGTTTTATCATCCTAGTTTTCTTATCGAGAAAATCCTTCTTTATTTCTTCCTCAAGCTTCTTGACTTCCACTTCTATCAGAGTGCTTTTCTCCCTTAATTGCGCCTTTCTTTCATGAGTTCTTGGAGGCTAAGATCACCCTTCCAGATTTCTTCCTTAGGTCCCAAGTGTTCTGCTTTGTTCAGTTGCACGATCCCTTCTTCGAAGGCTCCGTGAACTGTCATATCTAGTGGTGTTGCTATGTGCGGACTAGGCATACTACGCACTATTGGAACTACAATCTTTACTCCATGGGCCAATGTAGAAGGTGCCCGCCCCATTAGTTTCTTGCATGTTGTCCTATAAGCCCATAGAACTGCTAGTATGTGCAGGTCCCAATCATTCCACTATGCATTATATACCCTATTCAGTGCTTTACACAATTTGTTAAAGGCTTCTACACGGCTAACCTTCTACACATGCATTCTTTCCAGACTTTTTCATCCCAACTTGAGGGACTATTCACAAAATTGCCTCACCAACAATTACTTATTTAACATGTTCCCGAACGTGAATTCCATGTACATCTGCGCAAGTTGTTTACCATATGCCTGTACCCACCTGGATAGATGCATACACGGATCATCCCATTCATCACTCTTGTATACTAGTTGCATCTGAGGCTTTCCAAAACACATGTGCATCATTATCCTACATTTGCGCCAGTCCTCAAAGCTTCCTTGGTGTGTACCCCACCACCTCATGGGCGTAGCACGTAGTACCCATTTCAAAACCTCAAAACATTGCTATTCTGACACCTCTCTTTCAAATCTATTCAGGAAAGAATCTACCTCGCGTAACCCATCATACATAGGTAGATCCCTTACTTCCATTGATACATAGTGCAAAGATGTTTTCATCATGTTGCAGTTCAGTATGGTTACCTCGTGTAATTGGTTTTGCCATTTCTCTATCTCTTCATCTTAATCTGACGTATAGAAGCTTTTACACTCCCATGAGATTCATCCATCCACAGTGGGATTTACCCAATCTTGCTCTCGCGTGGTTATCTTGTAGATGTAGTCTAGGTCATCATCGCTTTCATAGTCACACACTAGCTCCATGTAGCACAATCCTTCTACAGGGTCCAAAGGTACGACTACACACAGAAAATATTTCTCGAAAATAATCTTGCACTTCTTCAGGTTTATCACCCCATTCATGTTACTAGCCAAATTGATTCCTAATAGTGCAGGGTAGGGATTGCTATCATCAATAATCTCTATTACTTCAAAGTTTGCTAGCACGCTTTCTCCATCAATATCCATGGTGATTCTCTGCAATCTTCCCATAGGTAGGATATTTTGTTGGTTCGCCATTCATAGCTGGATAGGAGACCATTGTAGCGTAGGCCTTTCCATGCACTCCCATGTCTACTTCAACAAAATGTTCACATCTGATCTTAAATCCAGAATCACTTGGTCCATCTAGTATTCTCCAATCTGTGCGATCAATCTCATTTCTCTTCCCGTCCTTGTCGCATGCTTTCCAATCTTCAGGACTATGTGGGGTTCTCCTATTGCAATCCTAACACATCTATTTATGAGTTCCTACAATCCCTTTACAGCCTTACTGTTGCATAGTAGCTTCATGCATGTTTCTAGGAACGTCAAGAGCATCGATGGGCCCATTTTCAGCTTTGGTCTGTCTTTTCATCTTGATGTGGAGGCATCAACGAAGCTCTTCCTAGATTCCATGAAGGTTTCCTTAGCGCACTCCAAATCAAACTCTGGTTCTTTTGTCGGAGCCTTGCGAACCCAAGTACTATCTTCAGGCTACTTGCCTTTATCATCCCCTATCATAATTCCACTTCAAAGCACAATGTTCACATTAGGGTCTTCCTCACGTGGCTTAGACCTCATCATTTGCAAGTTCTGAGTCGGGGGATGTTGGAGCGCTCCCTTGTCACATAACCTCGCTATCAGTGTGGGACAATCCTCTGTCTCATGATCAAACAAGGTACAATACAAGCATGATGGATGCCTCAGATTCATACAATTATGGCATAATGTCCCGACCCTCCACAATTGTAACATATCAACTATCCATGACCTCTTCCAGGTCCTCCTCCACCTCGGCCTTGTCCACGCCCCTAAAATCTGGTTTGCACCACTATTGGGTTATGGTCAAGGGGCCACGTTTCAGCCTAAAATCTATAGGTGGGAGTCCTATCTATCATCAACTCATAGCTTCTACAGGTGCACTCATTGTTATGTACCTAGGGGGGGTAATATGGGGTACCGAGGGAGGTACCCAAGGTAATAATGTAATAATGGGACGGGCCATAGTAATAAATAAGGTGGTTAACCCATGTCATGTAAGGGACCACAAGTAGTTAATAATAATGTAAGGGGCCCATGGTATTAGTTGATGGTATGAGGAAACCATGGTAATGATGCATGGTATTGTATGTATGAGGCCTATATAGAGGCAAGAGACTCCACATGGAGAGATATGAAGAGA
>APFE031325382.1:424067-462939 GCA_000404065.3 Pinus taeda | reverse complement strand
GTATTCTTGTATGAACAGGCATATGGCTTGTGGAGTGTTCTCCTTCCTTAAGGAGTGAATGTATGGTGTTGCCCTACCTTAAGGGTTTGATTAATAAAGAAGCATTTCTATCTTATTTCTTGGGTTTATTTGCATAATCTTATATTTTCATATCAAATCTATAATATTCTTGGGTTAGATCTACAACACTCATCGTGTCCAACCTATCTACAAAAATTACAAAATAATTACTGTGAATTCTACATTTACTTCTGCAACAAATGGCAGTTGTCCATAACATGCTTTCCCCCTATTGTTATACAACAAATTGACCTCCTCATCAACTCAAAGGGGAAGGACATGATAGCTGAAGCAAAGACCAAGATCACATGCCTTGTTTACACACTAACGCTGGCTATGCACTGACAACCTGCTTTATAAAGCTTCTCTGCAAGCCTAAGGGTGTGTTACTGACCCAACTAAGTCAAGTTACTAGTTCGGAACAACGTTATTGGATCCTAGTGAAGTTCTAAGGGTCAAAGGAATGAATTGACTCATAAATATCTATATATTTGTTCTTAGATTTACTCAAGAAAAGTAGGGAAGCATCCAGATTCAACCTATTTGGAGGATTTCTAATCCTAATGAAGGAGGCAAATGGGAAAGAGCTGAAAAGCATGGAAAGTTTATTTCTTTTTCCCTAGGGAACTCAAGGAGGAACTTGGCAACCCTAACTCAATTGCTACATATGCAAAGCTAGGGCTATGGTGATAGAGGTCAGAGCATTTGAAAGGATAGCATACTTGAATGTTGAGCATTGTCTCATATCATAAGAAGTTGGCAAGAAGGGAGAGAGAGAGAGAAGATGGAGGGGAAAAGGAAGGCTGATGTAATAGATGGTTGTAATCACTCTTCCAATATTAATATAGAACTACAGTTGTACTGTCTACTCCGTGGTGTTGGTACTATCATTCATTAAGTTGTTTGTCCTATACCTGTTTGCATGAGTAGCTTAGTTATATGTAACTATATGTTCTTTTATGTATTCATGTATTAGTTATCAGAGTTGTATGTTGTGATTACACTTGCCTCTTCTTTGTGCAGGACTTGATCTGGAGCTGGCTCAGGGGACTTCCACCTAGCTGCATTATGCTCTCTAGCAAATCTACACGGAGGCTTGAGGTAATATCCTTCTCCTACTGTGATAGTTGGTTATTGTTTATGAACATGCATGTAACTTTGTGACAGTTGCAGATAATATTACAGTTTGTCGAAGGTCCTGGGAAGACCTTTGAGGGTATCTTCATTTTCCATACATCATGCATTTTACCCCATAGCAGAATTGGTGACTCCGCTAGGGACTATACATCTAGTTCCCAGTTTACTCAGATAGTTCTCACCTTTCTCCTCCTTCTAAGTCCTCCCTGTACTTCTGCATTCCCTTTCTGACCCACCAAATATCTTGTTGCATCTTTCCTACATGTATTCATCTCTGAATCTGATCTAGAAAGCCCTATTTTTGACTATTTTCCCACACTAACGCAGGTTAGGAGACTATAGAGAGCTTTATAAAGCACCGTGTCTTCTTACATGGAGCGTTAGTGGACCTATTAACTATCTATGGCCATTGTCACAGAGTGTTAGTCTCACAATAACTTGATTTCTAGCAGTTTCTATAAGCCAAAAGGGATAGGAAGCCTACTTATGGACTGAATGAAGATTTGTTACTACATTTTGCTAGAAAAATTGGTGTCCAAAAAGTTTTTTTTAGGAAAAAAAGTTTTGTTTTTCTTTCTTAAAAGCATTTTTTTGAAAGAAAGATCCACATATTTTTATTCATTCTTCTGTTTAGCTGGTTAAAAGTTTCACTATTTTGGTTTCAAGTAGTTGTTAAGAAACATTGGAAAGAATTTCTTTGGTTATGCATGTGTTAAATGACTAGGATACATGGAAAGAAGATGAATATGTGAAAGGCTCTCACCTATAGAATACAAATTTTTTTCATTGAATTGAAATTTTTTTAAAGCATTTTCTTTTGCATGATTTATTGAGTTAGAGTCTCATCAAATTTCATATGTCAACTCCCCTACCAAAGATAATAATCAAGTACACATAAAATTTACCTAAAATCAACCAATAACTCTTTATTGAGCAAACAAACATTAGTGTAGGCTAGGATCTTGGGATAAGCATGTGAGTAAATTGCCCAAGGTTGAAAACCAAACTAGTGTCATTAAAAGAGAGAAAAATTCCTTCTACACTCATACTACAAGGACCACTCTAGTAAAAGTGGAGAAAAATATGAGAAAACATCAGACTGTAAGTGAAGGTAACTCGCCTTCGCTTGCAACTCCTTTGGGTATTCTGTGTATCAAGGGTCCCTTCGGGGATTTCAGAGCTGAGTCGAGGACTTAGGTATGCTACCCACATAGCGTGTTGTCTACGACTATGTCCCCCTCGGTAGTGTCTGTGATTTGTGGTATCTTTAGTGGCCAAACTTTTAGGTATTTACACAAGGTGACTGGGGTGGGCTGCCTTGGTACCAAACACAAATGGACCTACTCTATCTTCAGCTTTTGGCAGGTTTCTCATCTTCATGAGAGTACTTGGCCCCTCAATCTAAGGTTCGGGCAAAGTTCAAGAGTAACCACAACTATACATTTCTCCAACCCTTTTTGTTATTCACTGTGATACTGGGTTTCATCTTCGTTGATCGGTGCTTATCAGAAAGGGTCATTTCCCTCTGTTTGCTAATTGATTAACTTAGAGTATTTTTTATATATTCTTAGGTACCCAAGTGTTATCATTTGAGACTTTAACAAATATCACAATAAAATTTATTGATAAAAATTAATGGTCATCGTGGCTACATCCAGTCCTCATGGTCAATCTAGACGATTGCTAGGACTTCCTCCACTCGTTGTGGAAGATCCACCGAGTTCCAGTGAAGCGGATTCCCCATCTTTAGGAAATTAGTCTCCCAGATCTCACACGGAATCTGTTTGGACAATCGACAATTCACGTTTGCTGAAGGATTTCTTCACCGAAGGATTTATTCCTCACTTTAACCCTCCACTCACAAATCCATTGGAACCAATCTTGGCTCTCGTGGTACCTATACTTCCTACTTAGGTAGTTGGAACATTTCCATCTATCCCATCGATGACTAATGGGTCATGGGACTTTAGGGACACCTTTGGTCCTCCACCACTTCCCCAGTCAATAGTCACCACAACACCATTGATGGCGAACCCCGCTATCCCATTTGTCCCAGGTACAACCACTCACATGACACCATTTATGAGTGGAACCCAGCCAATGCTAGGTTCCACCCCTTTAGTGTCAAACTGCATACCTTTGACAAGTGCCACATACAACACTCCCTATAACGCTCAATATGGCACTATGGGCACAGTTCCCATCCATCAAAAATATGGTCAGCCACCATTGTACAGTTCAATCCCCAAGATTCAAGTATCTGGGGGCATTCCCAATATGCACATGCTGGTAGGGAACGTAACAATTCCCCCTCCATTCTCAAGCATGCATGGTCAGTCGCTAATTGACATGATGGGCAAGAATCCTCACGGAGGTCCCAACCAATCCATGGGGGTACCCTACTCACAAATTCAAAAGAGTAAAGGGAGCACCGCTTATCCTGGGGGAAATTCTATACCCCATAATCAAAATTCCTATGGAAATCCACACTACAATGCCATACCTCAAGGCAACTACTATACCATGCAGCCCATGTATAATATTGGGACTGAAACGATGGGAGGAGCGCAAGGCTCCTAAAGTCATATGTCATCGCCATGGTCTGAGTCGGGGGCACCAAACTCTCTTCCGTTCTCGGAAATGTTGGATATACCCGACTTGTACAAACTTACAAATGACCCCATCTACCACAACTTACTTTGGCTGCCGATCCCACATAAGATACCAACAAAAATCCTCAAGTTCGAAGGAATGAAAGGGGAGGGTCCGGGCACCCATATCACCACCTACCATCTTTGGTTTGTTTCAAACTCCATGGTGGATGATAGTGTTCGGTTACATCTTTTTCCCCACACCCTCATTGGCAATGCAACTAAATGGTACATTGAGTTACCACGCGTGTCAGTAAACACCTTTGATGCTTTAGCGATGGATTTCCTAAAGCACTTCCAACTACCTATCCACTATGAGACTGGGACAAAGCTCCTCACTTCATTACGTTAGGATACTGCCACCCGCATCTTCGACCATATGCATGAATGGAGACGTAGGTGGAGGTTAGTCAAAGCTCCCCTCCTAGACTATCTCTTAGCAGACTGGTTTTGTAAGTCCTTACTCCCACAAATCGCTAAAGATGTCACTTTAGGTGGTGCGGTCATAGAAGACCATTCCATACGTCATGCCCAGCACTTAGATCTGATATATTCATAGTCTGGCACTCTTTATGACATAATCCCAATGCCTCTCATAACTCCAATGTTTCCACTACTTAGCACCCTGGAGTGCATGCCGATGGGATTGTCGGTGCAACCTCTGGGGCTGCTGTAAAACAACTCAGTGGTCACATTGCCTAGATGTCAATGGACCCCTCTACCAAATCGACTGCTCTTCCTGCCACCACAATAAACTATGTGGAGTCTATGCAAAAACCCACTGGCAAGAAAAAGAAGAATAAGAAAAAGACCTCTCCTTCTTAGGAGCAATCAATAAAGTAGCCAAACCCAAAATAGAAGGCCATTGCACCTACCGATGATGAAATGGATAAACCCACCAAATTTCCCTGCAAAATCTGTGCTGAAGACACATGACCTATCATTGTCTACGTTTTCAAGAATGCATAGAATACATTGCTAAAAAGGACACTAGTAGGACCCCTACTGTCCTCAAAAAACCTTTTCCTGCTCAGCAGTAGCAAAACCTTATTGCAAACCAACCCAAACCCCCACAAGGGGGCTACAATGGTTCGCAACATCCTTCAGCTGATGAAGGATATTTTACCATTTACACCTTTGAAACTGTAGATCTACAAACACGAGCCAAATCTTATGGAGCTCCTATCGCTCATGTAGAGGAACCTTCCTCAAGTCCAAACCCATCACCACCCAACGATTTGCATATCGAAAGGCGAGTTGTGGACCTTGTAATTCACCCCCCCAAAGGGGCACTTCGATGCACAATGCACAATACATATGCACGTGCCACCCAAAACTACGACATTATAGAAGACTTGGCACAAGCACCGTCGGCAATGTCAGTGCTTGAATTATTACAAACATGCCCAGCACAACAAAAAGCTTTTCTTTCGGCTATTAGTGGTATCAACCCACAAGATTCCATGCTTGCAATTTTCGACATGGAAAAGTGTAAACCTCCCCTTTCTCACCAGCTTGCATTCCAAGTACAAATTACTTCGAAAGGTAAAAGTATACACAGAACTGTCATTGATGAAGGTGCTTCTACTTGCGTCGTGTTGGCTTCATGCTAGCTCACCCTGAGTTCTCCAACACTATCCCCACCATCGAACTCCCTTAAAGCTTTCGATGACCACACTTTCATCCCAAAAGGTTACCTAGCTAGCTACCCCATCACTTTGTATGGGAAAATGGTAACAGTGGACATAGAAGTCGTAGATAAAAAACTCGACTATAATCTCTTGTTGGGTCGCAGTTGGACATATGCCATGACGATCATTGTATCTATTGTCTTTCACATCATCCTATTTCCATTGGATGGAAAGATAGTTACAGTATATCAATTGTCTTTCTGCACCACTGATTACTCCCCGTTACCAAGCAGTTTCATACCCCTAGTAGGTGGTGTACCTGACTCTTACATCAGTCTTGGTACTAGTCTATTGAAGGCTTCTTCCCTCATGGGTTGTTTCCCTCTTTAGCTGCCCAACATTCCACAATTGGTCAACATGCTTTCATCTATTCCTCATGAACAAATTGATCCATGGCTCCTACCGGCTCCTTCAAACCTTGACACATATGGAGAACAAATTCCATTGTCACCAGTTGAATTGGCCTACCAAGCCATTCAATCTGCATCTGCATCTCTGGTCACATTGGTTCCGGCCAATGGTACCACTGCCCCTCCCATAAACGCTCCTTCTTTCGATCTACTCAATCAACTCCTACCTACTGACGAAGCTATTTGAGAAATCATGAGTTTAGAAGGACGACCTTGGGAGGATTGACACCATCGTGTTTCAATATCTTATTTGGATACGATGCCTCTTCAAATCCTGTCCCCTGACATACTAGAAATCATTTCCTCACCCTATACGACCATCCAAACTTTGGAGGTGGAAGGAAAAATGGGAAATATTTCAAAAAAACTGCTCATCGATATTTTTGTCAAGATAGGCATCATGGAAAACATCCATATTGGAGCCGATTGCAATCCTGAGGAAATTGCAAGCTTCAGCTGGCTATTTAAGGAATTTTGTGATGTATTCACCTAGTTTTATGAGGAAATGCCCGACATAGATCTGTCTATTGTCGAGCATGATCAAGCTTTATGACAATGCAAAACCTGTCGGTCAAAGACTTTGACCGGTCCATCTCTGCAAAATAGGAGCCATAGAAAATGAAGTAGAAAAATTGTTACATGCTGGTTTCATCTATCCCATTCCTTTAACGGAATGGGTTTCCAATCTAGTTCTTGTTGATAAAAAACAAGGAACCATCCACGTATGTGTCGACTATCGAGACTTGAATGCCATGTGTCCCAAGGATAACTATCCAACATCGTTCATTGACCAAATCATCGATAATTGTGCTGGTTGTGAATCATTTTCATTCATGGATGGATTCTCCGGTTACAACCAAATTACTATAAAACCCAAATACCAGCATAAAACCGCCTTCGTCTGCCCATGGGGCGTCTTTGCCTATCAAAAACTCCCATTAGGCTTAAAGAATGCTAGAGCGACTTTTCAAAGAACCATGGACTACGCATTTCACGATATTAGGCATATCATTCAAGCTTACTTGGATGACGTTTCAGCCCATTCCAAGCAACGAATGCAACACCTAAACCATTTAAGAGCAATCTTTCTAGGGTGTCGGTTTTACAACATCCTCCTTAATCCACATAAATGTGTTTTCTTCGTCGAGTTTGGATGATTACTTGGATTCATTGTCTCCAAGTACGGGATTAGCATTGATGCCGATATGGTAAAGGTAATTACTTAATTTTCGAAACCACAATCTATTCTACAACTCCAACGTTTGCAAGGAAAAGCAAACATTTTACGACGAATCATCGTAAATTATGCTGAATTGACGAAAGGCTTCACGTGCTTACTTAAGAAAGGAGTGTTGTATCTTTGGGATGATCAAGCTTAATGATCATTTGATGCCTTGAAAAAGGCACTGATATCAACCCCACTCCTTAGCGCTCCTGAATATAGTCGCGACTTTCTTCTCTACCTGGAAGCCTTGCCATCCTTTCTTGGAATGGTCTTGGTTCAAATGCATGATGACCAGAGTGAATATGTACTCTATTATCTATCCAAAGTCCTGGCTAGGCCCGAACGCAGATTTTCGCATGTGAAAAAGTTTTCATTGGCAGTTATCTTTGTTGTCAACTGATTCCGACACTAAATATTGCTACGATAGACTATTGCCATTGCCTTGGAGAATCCCATGAGACATATTTTGTCTCGTCAAGTAATTGGACGAAAATATTCAAAATGGATCGTGATCCTCCAATAATTTGATCTAGTTTTCACATCTACCAAGGTGAAGAACGCTCTAGCCTTCATCGAACTATTGTCGGAACTTCCCATCATCAATCCGACTGAGATAGCCCATGATCCTCTCCTGGATGAGACTATCTATCTTATCGACACCACTGACCCTTGGTATGGGGACATTCTTGTCTACCTCCAAGGCCAACGGTTCCACCCCGAGCTATTAACAAGCGACCGTCATCGCATTCGTCACAAAGTGCAACACTATCTAGTGATTAATGATTTGTTATATCATCGCGATGCGGATACAGTTATTCAGTGTTGCCTCACTCATGAAGAGGCAGAGCACATTTTAAATGACTACCATGTTGGGGCATGTGGCGGACATCTTTCTGGCATATCTACTGCACAAAACATATTATGTGCAGGCTATTACTGGCCGACCTTGTTCAAATATTGTGTCAAGGCCATCCGACAATGCCATCCTTATCAAGAATTCACAAATAAAATGTGCGCTCCTCTGGCCCTACTACACCTAGTGATCTCCGTTGGCCCTTTTTCCAAGTGGGTGATAGACTTCATCACCTGTAATCTCGTTTCCTCTACTAGACATAACTATATCATAGTAGTTGTGGACTATTTTACCAAATGGGCCGAAGCCCTTCCTACCTACAGCAACGATGGAGAAACTGTGGTGCTATTCCTATTCAATCAGGTGATATACCATTTCGATGTACCTTGCACAACCGTTACAGACCATGGATCTCAGTTCCAAAACCATATGATGTTTGATTTAACGTCGCTACTTAGTTTTTGTCAGGATCAATCATCCTCCTACTACCCCCAAGCTAATGGTCAAGTGGAGGCTATAAATGGCATCTTAAAAACCATGATCCATAGGTTGGTAGGAAACCATAAAACCAATTGGCACTGAATGTTATATTCGATGTTATGGGCGTACCGAACTTCTGTGAAAACTGCCATGAGCTTTACACCTTTTCAACTGGTGTATGACCTAGAAGCAGTTCTACCCATCAAGTGTTAGATCCCTTCCCTGCATATAGCCATTGAACTCCTGCGTGACACTACTTATGAAGAAGAATTCTTAATATACCTTAATCAACTAGATGAAACCCATCGAGATGCCGAATTGGCACTCGAGGCTCAAAAGCACTGGGTAAAATCCCAATATGACAAAAAGGTTAAGCATCGTTCTTACCAAGAGAGAGACCTTGTTTTTCTCTATGATCAGAAACATGACCTCTTGGGGGCAGGAACGCCTCAACCCTTATGGCTAGGTCCCTATATCATCAAGAAATTCCTCTCAAAAGGGGCATATGAACTATGGGACTGGGAAGGAATCTCACTCGCAGAGCCCAGAAATGGGCTCTATTTGAAAAAGTATTATGCCTATTAGTGCACTAGGCATGTGATTTTGTAATTTTATGTATTCTTAAAAGAGCACTTTTATTTTATGGGATATTTTCTTTCTCTCAAAAAAATGAAACATCTCCAAGTTTGTCATCATTGGGCTTATCAAATATATACGACATTGGCTTGATCAACTCTTTTTCGCTCTTTTTCTAGCTCATTAAACCGAAACGACCATTAAAGCATTCTTTTTAGGCGCTTTTTTCTCGCTCATTAAACTGAAAAAATCCTGATATTTTGTCTTTAGGCTTGTTAAACGTTTATAAACACGACCCGAGCATTCTTTTAGGTACTTTTCTTGCTCGTTAAATTGAAAAATCTTGAGTTTTTGTCACCAGGGTCGTTAAAAATATACGGCAACAACTAGAGCACTTACTTTTTTGGGACCATTGCTCACTCTTAAATCGAAAAATCCCCGAGTTTTTCCCCTCCTTCGAGCTTGTTAAATCTACAAAGGAGGAATGAGCAGTGATTTTACCTCTTTTTCCTCGCTTACTAAACTAAAAAAGGTATCTTGAGTTTTCTTCATTTGACTCGTTAGAATTTGATGAAGGTTTTGAGTTTGTCATCACGTGACTCATTAAAAATTCACGACGAAAAACGAATTTAGTTCATCTCCTCATACTCGTAACAAAATGAGGTAGACATCTATTGAACATAGGTTTATCTTTATCTGGATTCAATAGATTAACTCATAGAAAAGTAACCGATCAGGGTATACTATTAACCTTTTGTCGCACCTGGTTAACAAGTATGACAAAAGGACCACCATGGAGTTGCTCTTTACGATCTTTTCTGACTCTCTAAATATGAAAAGACCACAGAGTTGCCTAGTTTGGGCTCATTAAACTACACAAACAAGATATAGAGTCACTCTTTTTACGATCCTTTTTAGACTCTCAAAATATGAAAAGATCGACGAGTTTGCCTGTCTGGACTCACTAGACTAATCAGATAGGCTATAGAGTCATTCTTTTTGCGGTCCTTTTCAAACTCTTAAAACATGAAAAGATCAACACGTTTACCCATATGGACTCACTAAAATAATAAAACGGGGAAAGTAGACAATACAATTGCATTTAGTATTAGAAAGTGTGGTTTGGTAACAGTCGTTCCCTTGAACATGGCACTCCCTCATATAAACCTTCCTTGTGATGACCTCTCAATATGAATCCTACCATCCTATGAGTTTAGCCTAAATACCCTGGTGTTCTTGCATCTTTGTATCCTAGCACTCTTTGGTGTTCATGAGTCTAGTGCTACATGGTTAAAACCATTGTCGTGCCTTCTATTGTTCAAGGGTTAACCTTTTGTTTCCTCCAACCCATGAAGCATATCATTTTGTCATTCCCTCTATTTTTCAGACCCAATGCTCAAAGATTCCTCAAAAACCAAATTATTCTTGTCCCGTTTCATGTCGATTGATGTAGGACACTTATTGCCTACCTTTCAACAGATATCTTCCTATCAACTTCAACACTCTATCTAGGAAGACAACCTAGAAACACATTCAGTGCCTTGGTACTTGCAGACACTAGTGGCAGGTTTCCTCATGTTTGATTAGGGGTTCTCATTATTGGCTCCTGGTTAAGCAATTCTATGGGCGTCCAATGACCAAACATCTTTCACACTTGTTAGTTTTTATTGTGCATCTTGGAGACCATCACCATTATTGGTGGCCTATTGGCATTATGACATGGGATTGGCACTATGGCACAGGTATTGTCCTTGATGGAAACTCACTCGACAAATCACTCAGATGACATTTCAGGCTCATAGGCTCTCAAAATAAAGGAAAAGGAGGTATACGCAGGTTCCCGTTGACCAAGCCGCGTATACACGTGGATTCACAGACCAAAAGGCGCATATGCGTATACATGCACTTTCATGCACAGAAAAGCGCGTACAGTTTGGAAAACTTGGTTTTTGGTCCTTGCTATTTGGACCTATGGTTTTGGACCATGGTATCTCATTCGAAGTCTTGAACCCAGGTATTGATTCTAAGTGGCTTTGGACCATGGTATTGAGTAAGGCCTAAGACTATAAAAGGTCAAGGATTGAATATCTTATGAAGAGAAAGATCTAGAATACTGGTCATTGGGTTATGGTACATAGCTGGATCTAAATCAAGGAAGAAACTAAACACTAGAAGAAGTATAAGTTATATCAATGGGTTAAGATCTTAACGCTTGAAGAGAAGTATCTTTGTGTGATTTTGATCTGTTATATTTGGCGTATGACTTGATCTATAAATCTGATGATCTGGGTATAATTGATGTCTAAACAATTGAAAAGGGTAAATTAACTTTTATATATTTGTACGCAAGTTCAGCATAACAAAGGCACGTATACACGTTGGTTCAGTAATTCAAAACTGTGTGTACATAGGATTTCCTTAATATCATAGAATATACACGCAAGTTCTACATATTGAAGTAGTATACGTCTCATAAAATATGTTTTAGCTACTTCTATTTATTGTTGCAGTATTCTGGGTTCAGGATTGGTTTCTGGTTACTATTTCTGTATTCTAGTTACAACATTTAGAGAAGTGATTGTTTGATTCAGTTTTTGGTTGGTGCAAAGGAGATTGTTTGATGCAGATATATTTCATGGTTGATTGATGTTATGGATGGATCTAGTCTGGAAATTTATGAAACGTGGTCCTTGGAAGAAAAGAGAAGGTTGTAACCTTTTGTAGGTCAGCACCTACGTACTAGTACATCAGCTAGTATAGGAGCTAAGTGGGTTGTAGCTCCCTTCTAGGAGAAGCTGGAGAATGAGAGAAGGTTGTAGCCTTCTGTAGGTAGAAGCCTATGTACTGGTATAAGACTACACCAGTACAGAAATATTGTAAAAAGAAGTTTCTTATTAAAGGAAGATAGAAACGAATTGCAGCAGGTGGTTTTCACCTACATTGGGTTTCCACCTTATATTTTGCGTTCATGTGTGTGATTGCTTGTATTATTTACTTCACTTGATTACTGTTTTATGGTTCTGATACACAAAGTAATATCATCTAACTAAATTAGAAGTCTACAATATATACGTAGTTTTCTCTAAACACAGTTGCATATATATGTAGTTTTAATTAACAGAAGTAGCATATATCAATTTGTTTATGGAAATGAAATTTTTTTGAATTGCTAATACTGATTCACCCCCCCAGCATTATTTCCAACAACTGGTATCAGAGCAGGTCCTTTAGAAGAAGCTTGAAGGAAGATCTATCATCACGAGTAACTACGAAAAAGAGGCATCCATCAGGCCACCAATATTTGATGGAAGCAACTTTATCTATTAGAAGGTAAGAACCACAACCTATCTTCAATCTCTTGGTACAGAAGTGTGGGATATCGTGGAAGGAGGATATACATTTCCATCAGCAACTCCTATAGATATGGCTGGTAAAAAGAAGTATGAAACAAATGCAAAGGTTGTCAATACTCTATTGGGGAGTCTATCTCAATCAGAATTCGTCAAGGTTATGCAGCTCAAAACTGGCAAAGAAATATGGGACAAGATCATTCCAGGGTATGAAGGAGACGATCAGGTAAAATGTGCAAAACTAAAATCTCTCATAATTCAATATGAAACTCTCAGAATGCAAATGATGAAAGTGTGGCTAATTATTTCTTATGAATAGATGAGATTGTTAATCGCATGAAAATCTTGGGTGAAGAGATAAAAGAAGTTACTTTATTTGAAAAGGTTCTAAGATCCTTGTCTTCTAAGTTTGAATCAAAAGTTTCTTCCATAGAAGAAAAGCAGAATCTTTAGAGTATTACCATGTCACGGCTGCACGGAATCATAACTGCTTTTGAAATGAGAAAAGGGGGTCCATTAGACATGAGAGAAACCGCATCCAAAGCTTCAGGAAAAGGAGAATACAATGAGTCAAGACATATGTCAAAAGGAGAAGAAGAATCAAACATTGTCAAGAACCTTCAATGGGGTTCTGGAAGATTCAGAGGTAAGATACCTTTCAAATGCTTTGCTTGTGGAAGAGTCTGTCACTATGCAACCAAATGTACTCATAAACATAAGATTGATAAAGGTAAGGAAACAATTATAAAATGGAACGTAAGTAAGAAAAACTATTATACACATGAAGACAGTAATGGACTTTCAAATAGTGATGAAGATGAAGAGGGTAATGATTATAGAATTTTGATGGCTTTTGAAGATGATGATTTCTTGGATGCTATAGATGAAGATGGTGTCTATGAAGAAATTTCTAAATTTAAAATTTGTTTAGAAGAAAAGAATATGACTATAGATACTCTGACATTCCAACTTGCTGGAAGGGAAAAATACAATGAAAATTTAGAATGTGAAATTGTTGGACTTAGAAAAGATGTTGAGAAAACAAAAGCTATTAATCTTAGATTTTCTAAAGGATCTGAAAATTTATATGAGATTATCAAATTGCAGCATTCTCCTCTAATCAAGACAGGTCTTGGATATATTGAAGAAGCGTCTCAAGCACATAAGCCATCCACCTCCAAAAGTTATCTTGATGCTGCAAGTAGAAGTGAACAAGTTGAAAATTGTCAGCAAAGGCATAAAGCAAATCACTAGGTAAATCGGGGTCAATCTACTTCAAGGATGAACAGAAGCTACAACCAACCGCAGGTAAATCATTCTCAATTTTTCTCAAGAATGGATGTCAATGGAAACAACAATCACCTGGTCGGTAGATTTGATAATCGTAGGAATTTCTTTAATGACCAATGTTTCTCATGTCATAACTTTGGATACAAAGCTACTCAATGTGTTGCTTTCAAGACCATCATGACTAGAGAAGCACAAAATCAAAGGAGTGTGACTGGGATCATGAAGAGGACCTATAATAACTTTTCTAGTCTTGAAAATGAAATAGAATGCTCTATTTGTAACAACTTCGGTCATGAAGATTCTAAATGCAGGAGTAAGTTTCAAAAAACATCTCAGAAGGAGAAAGCTTCATTGTGTCCCAAAACATGGAGAAAGAAAGAAACACAACCAAAAAGATGTGGTATAGCTTTATATGCAGAAGGATAGGAAAATCAATGGTACATCGATAGTGGATGCTCGAAACATATGACAGGTGATAAAGAAAAACTTCAGTCATATAGTGCCTTAGAAAAGGAGAGGAATGTCTCATTTGGAAATGACACCCTTGCACTCATAAAAGGTAAAGGCTCTATTCTTTTAAAAGAAAAGGTCAAAGTTGGAAATGTTATGTATGTTGATGGCTTAAAGCATAATCTATTGAGTGCTAGTCAAATGTGTGATCAAGGAAATGAGGTAGTATTTCGATCAAATGGATGTATTGTTCATGAGCTTGATACAAGAGAAACAATGATCAAAGGCATAAAAACTCCAAATAATTTATACATACTCAAGGGAAGATAGCAATAATGCTATCTAAACAAAAATGATGAACACTGGCTATGGCTCAAAAGACTGGGGCATCTAAGCTTCCTTAGATAAGGAAAGCATGCAAATATCATGTTGTTTGTGATCTTCCTGACATCAGAATTCCAGACAATAAAATATGAAAATCACGTCAGTTTGGTAAGAAAACCAGAACACATTTCCCTGAGAAGGAAGGATCATCTAGTAAGCCACTTGAACTTGTCCATACTGATTTATGTGGTCCATCAATGAAAAAGTCACCTCGTGGAGAAGAATACTTTAGATTATTCATTGACAACTTTTGCAGGATGTGTTGGATAGGACTTCTGAAGCATAAAGATGAAGATTTTGAAAAGTTAAAATCTTTCAAAGCCTTGGTTGAAAATGAATCAGATTGTAGAATCAAATGCCTCAGGTTTGATCGAGGAGAGGAATTTACCTCGGATGAACCTTTTGACTTTTGTGAAGAACATGGAATAAGAATGGAATTCTCTACTGCAAGGACTCCTCATCAAAATGGAGTGGTGGAAAGGATGAACATAACGGTTCAAAAAATGGCTCGTGCCATGCTTGCTAAGTCTAGAACTCCTACAACCTTCTGGGGTGAAGCTGCATTTGCTATTGTTACCATTCTCAACAAAACAAACGTTTGGGTAAACAACACTCAAACTCCTCATGAACTTTGGTATGGTAAGATTCCTACTATAAAATACTTCAAAGTTTTTGGAAGCAAATGTTACATCAAAAGGACTAATGAAAAGCTTCGCAAGTTTGAACCTAGAGCAGATGAAGGAATTCTCCTTGGTTACTCTTCCTAAAGTAAAGAATATAAGTGTTACAATAAAAGACTTGGAAAAATTGTTAAAAGTATTGATGTGGTAGTTGATGAAGCAGGAAACAATCCAAACCAGATAAAAACCAAAGATTTTGAAGATGATGAGGACTATCGTTCAACATCAAATTAGACTAATGCTGAAGAAGAAACTTATGAGGCACTAGAAGAATAGATAAGGGTAGAAGAAAAGACTCCATCCAGGTATGTCCAAAAGAACCATCCAAAGACTCAAATTTTGCGGCAAAAAGAGGCAGGTGTACAAACAAGAAGAACTATTACAGAAGCTTCAAGCTATCTAGCATTGCTCTCCTCCATCAAACCATGAAATATAAGTGAAGCATGCAAAGATGAATGTTGGGTCAAGGACATGAATGAGGAACTTGAGTAGATTGAAAAGAATAACACTTGGGAATTGGTTCCTAGACCTAATGATAAGAATGTCATATGGACCAAATGGATATTTGAAAACAAGATGAATGAAAATGGGGATGTTACTAGAAATAAGGCCAGACTTGTTTTTAAAGGGTATGCTCAACAAGAAGGTATAGAATTTTAAGAAAATTTTGCACCAGTTGCTAGACTTGAAGCCATAATAATGTTCCTAGCTCTTTCTAGGTTTCAGAAGTTCAAAGTATATCAAATGGATGTGAAATCTGCCTTTGTAAATGGAGACTTAGAAGAAGAAGTGTATATTGAGAAACCAGATGGATTCATCCTTGGAAATGATCCAAAACTTGTATGTAGACTCAGAAAGGCTCTCTATGGTCTTAAACAAGCTCCAAGGTCTTGGTATTATCACCTGGATCGATACCTCCATCAACAAGGTTTTTCAAATGGATTAGCAGATAACAATCTATATATAAAGATTGAAAATGATAAATTGCTAATACTTGTGTATTTTGAGGATATCATCTTTGGTAGCAATGAAGAAGCCATGAGTCAAAACTTTTCTTTGGTGATGCAGAAAGAATTTGAAATGTCCCTACTTGGTGAGCTCACATATCTTCTTGGTTTACAAGTCCAACAAAACAAAGACAATATCTTTCTATCACAAACCAAGTACCTTAAGTATATCTTGAAGAAATATGGCATGGAAGATTCGAAACTAATATGTACCCCTATGGTAACAAGATGGAGCCTCAGTAATCAACAATAGTACATCAACCAACCTATAGACCCATGATTGGTAGTCTGCTCTATCTGACAGGTACCCAACCAGACATCATGTATGTTGTGGGAATAGTTGGAAGATTCTAGGCTAATCCAAAAGAAGCACACCTTTAGGTAGTTAAAAGGATTTTTAAATATCTTCAAGGAACACAAAACTATGGCTTATGGTATCCTAGAGATATAGATCTCGCACTTCATGCATATACAGATGTAGATTGGGTAGGACGCATCGATGACAGAAAAAGCACTAGTGGTGGTGCATTCTTTATGGGGTCCAGATTAGTATATTCGTTCAGCAAGAAACAAAGTTCAATTGCATTATCTACAACTGAAGCAGAGTATGTGGCTACTACATCTTGCTACACACAACTCCTTTGGATGATGCAAACATTGCAAGACATTCAAATCACTTATACTCCACCTATCTCCATTTTATGTGATAATACAAGTGCAATCAGTGTTTCAAGGAATCAACTCATGCATTCAAAGACCAAGCACATACCTATCAAATATCATTTTATCCGGGAACAAGTACTTGAACAAAAGGTCAAATTGGAGTATGTTCCCTCCAAGGAACAGGTTGTTGATATATTCACCAAACCACTACCCAAGGAGACATTTGAATACCTTAGATAAAAGCTAGGAGTAGTTGATGCATCATCTTGCTGTTGACACTTATTTGTTTCAAAGAAAAGTGGTTGTACACAAGTTTCATGAAGAGCATCCACATACATACGCCTGTTTCTATGGATATAGTTGCGTATATGTTGGTTTGAAGAAAAACAATGGGCTAGACTCAGGATGAAAAAAGTCCGATATGGATCTAACAAAGACCATCTGGCACAAGTTTAGGGGGAGCATATACTTCTAATAATCAATTGTTGGCATTATCTTAGAAGATCTTAGTACGACTTCACAGTTAATTTTGATTCAAGTGGAACAAGTGCAAAGGGAAATCATGGTTGATGCTCTGGATGGTGATTGACAGATGTTTTTGATGATAATTGCTAATGACTATCATAGCCTTGTCTTAGATATTTGGTCTCTATGTCATGTATTTCTTTTATTATCAACGTCATATAATGAACTATTTTGGGTTCCCCGCTATGCCAGGGATGGATGATGTAATATTCTTGTTGTATCATGTATAAATTTTTGGTATATCCCCACATGGTTGGGTGGAAGTGTCAATTTTTGATATTTCCCCACTTGGTTGGAAGATGGATGTATGTATGAGTCTTTGGGGATAGGAAGGTCATTTATGATGTATAGAGTCATGTTATTTCTTGTAAAACATATTTTTGCAGACCTTGCTTACAGTCAGGGGGAGCATGGGCAACACAACGGAGTAGAGATTTCAGCATTATTCAGGGGGAGCATAACCCTTTGCCCTTGATGACAAAGGGGAAGAATGACTTTGAATGACTTGGGATTGCCATCAAGTCCAAAGGGGGAGATTGTTGGCATTATGACAGAGGATTGGCACTATGGCACAAGTATACTCCTTGATGGCAACTCACTCGGCAAATCACTCAGATGACAATTCAAGCCCATAGGCTCTCAGAATAAAGTAAAAGGAGGTATACGAAGGCTCCCGTTGACCAAGCCACATATACATGCAGATTCATAGACCAAAAGGCGCATATGCATATACACACACTTTCATGCACAAAAAAGCGCATACAGTTTGGAAAACTTGGTTTATGGTCCTTGGTATTTGGACCTATGGTTTTGAACCATGGTATCTCATTCGAAGTGTTGAACATAGGTATTTGGACCCAGGTATTGGTTCTAAGTGGTTTTGGACCATGGTACTGTGTAAGGCCTAACACTATAAAAGAGGAAGAAGATCATTAGGCAAATGCACTCAAGGATTGAATATCTTATGAAGAGCAAGATATAGAATACTGGTCATTGGGTTATGGTGCATGACTTGATCTATAAATCTGATGATCTAGGTATTATTGATGTCTAATTGAAAAGGGTAAATTATCTTTTATAGATCTGTACACAGGTTCAGCATAGCAAAGGTGTGTATACAGGCTGGTTCGATAATTCAAAATGGCGTATATGTAGGATTTCCTTAATATAACAGCGTATGCACACAGGTTCTACATATTGAAGTAGCATACATCTCATAAAATATGTTTTAGCTACTTCTATTTATTTCTGTAGTGTTCTGGGTTCAGGATTGGTTTCTGGTTACTGTTACTGTATTCTGGTTACAGCATTCAGAGAAGTGATTGTTTGATTCAGTTTTTGGTTGGTGCAAAGGAGATTGTTTGATGCAAATATATTTGATGATTGATTGATGTTATTGATGGATCTAGTCTGAAAATTTAGGAAACATGGTCCCTGGAAGAAAAGAGAAGGTTGTAGCCTTCTGTAGGTCAGCACCTACGTACTACTACATCAGGTAGTACAAGAGCTAAGGGGGTTGTAGCTCCCTTTCAGGAGAAGCTGGAGAACAAGAGAAGGTTGTAGCCTTCTGTAGGTAGAAGCCTGTGTACTGGTATAAGACTGCACCAGTATAGAAATATTGTAAAAAGAAGTTTCTTATTAAAGGAAGATAGAAACGAATTGCAACAGGTGGTTTTCACCCACATTGGGTTTCCACCTTATATCTTGTGTTCATGTGTGTGATTTCTTGTACTGTTTACTACACTTGATTATTGTTTTATGGTTCTGATACGTAGATTAAGAAGATCAACTAACTAAATTATAAGTCTGCAAGATATATGCGGTTTTCTCTAAACACAGTTGTGTATATACGTAGGTTTAATTAATAGAAGTAGCGTATATCAATTTGTTTATGGAAATGAAAAATTGTTAAATTGCTAACACTGATTCACTCCCCCTATCACTATTATTTCCAACATGGCCTTCCTCATGTCTATTAAACGGTATCCATTATTAACTGGTAATCAGATGATTTCATGCATGTTTGACATCAACACATATATAAACATGTATCGATCTATGCTATTCAGTGAAGCAGAAATCAAGACCTTGAGTAGAGGCTTGCCTTGTTTCCTCTCCCAAGTTGTGTATATTGTTTTTTGGAGACAAATTATCAAGATGATTCTATTATGGCACTAGATCCGCATTTTGCTTATCAGCAGCCTGCATCATCATATCTCTTTGGAGAAAATCACTCTGGCATAGCTACAGAGCATGGGAATTCCCAATTCAGGACATGATTTTAGTAGTTTTATATATATGTGTTGTATCAGATTTCCCATAGCACCTGAAGCTCCCATCCTCTCTCTCTCTTTTGAAGGGAAATTATAGTTAAGTAAAGTATTTTAGCCATCATCGTAGCCTCTGATTTCACACTTTAGGGGGCATCTATTATACAACAAATTGACCTCCTCATCAACTCAGAGGGGAAGGACATGATAGCTGAAGCGAAGACCAAGATCACATGCCTTGTTTCCACACTAACATTGGCTATGCATTGAAAACTTGCTTTATAAAGCTTCTCTACAAGCCTAAGGGTGCATTAGTGACCCAACTAACTCAAATTACTAGTTCGGGAACAGTGTTAGTGGATCCTAGTGAAGTTCTAAAGGTCAAAGGAATGATTTGACTCATAAATATCTAGATATTTCTTCTTATATTTACTCAAGAAAAGAAGGGAAACATCCAGATTTGACCTATTTGGAGGATTTCTAATCCTAATGAAGGAGGCAAATGGGAAAGAGCTGAAAAGCATGGAAACTTCATTTCTTTTGACCTACGGAACTCAAGGAGTAACTTGGCAACCATAACTCAATTTCTACATATGTAGAGCTAGGGCTATGGTGATAGAGGTCAGAGCATTTGAATGGATAGCATACTTGAATGTTGAGCATTGTCTCATATCATAAGAAGTTTGCAAGAAGGGAGAGAGAGAGAGAAATTGGAGGGGCAAAGGAAGGCTAATGCAACAGATGGTTGTAATAACTCTTCCAATATTAATATAGAACTACAGTTGTATTATCTACTTCGTGGTGTTGATACTATCATTCATTAAGTTGTTTGTCCAATACTTATTTGCATGAGTAGTTTAGTTATATGTAAATATATGTTCTTTTATGTATTCATGTATTAGTTATCAGAGTTGTATGTTGTGATTACGCTTGTCTCTTCTTTGTACAGGAGTTGATCCGGAGCCGGCTCAGGGGACTTCCACCTAGCTGCATTACGCTATCTAACAAATCCACACGGAGGCTTGAGGTAATCTCCTTCTCCTACTTTGATAGTTGGTTATTGTTTATGAACATGCATGTAACTTTGTGATAGTTGCAGATAATATTACAATCTATCAAAGGTCCCGGGAAGACCTTTGAGGTTATCTTCATTCTCCATACACTGTGCATTTTACCCCATAGCACCTATTTGACAAATCGTGCACCGTAACATAGGCACTATGGTAGGTCCTGCTTGGGCCTTCGATCTTACCAAAATCAGTCCTCCTCGCGTGAGGTAATTCGTGAACACTAGGCAGTGGTCCTTGTCATGACCTTGACCCTTACATTTAACACACATACCTCTTCACACACTTCCCGGCGAGTTGTCCTATCTTGTTTCAGACTCTCCATCTCAAGGCACAAATTTTTCAACTGCGCGTGGATCTACTAAACACCCAAGTTAGGATCCTATATTGGGGTCTCATGCAGTCTCATCAAGATCTCCAAGGCCTTTACCTGAGTTGTTAACCTTTGTTGTGACAACGCGTTCCTCAAATGTGGCATTAGCAATGCTACAAACCATTCGTGGTGATGTCCATCCATCAAAGTCATATTAGCTTCATGAATCATGCACTTCAGTCTCTGATCTAATTCCCAAGTGGTCTAACCTAGTAGCATCCTGATCTCCTTGAATCCAATGATCGATTGGGCCTCTGAATTCAACCTACTAAATTCTCTATTCAATGTAGTTTGGATATTCGTGATCCCTACATTCAATTTGTCATTAGAATTCTTAATATTGATCCAGACTTAAACAGGAACGCAACAAATTACAGAGATAACCATAAACACAGATATGCAGTGGAAATAATACTTCATTTCATTAATGTAAAATACTGAAATATGCTTCCAAACAGTAATGGAAATAAACCAGCTAGGGCGATGGTAGCTTATCTCTGAGAAGAGATGTGGTGGCTACATGCCTCTGAACTGTGTTACAATGAGGCTCGAAGGCCTAATTATTGTTGAGAAACAATGGAAAACCCTTAACATTCCAAATCCTAACCCTAGAAGATGAAACGCCAAACTGTGGGCCCCGTTTGGGTAAATTGGTACTTCAACTTCCTGGGGTCGTAACTTTGGCATACAATCTCTGTTTGACGTGTACAATAGCTCGTTAGAAACATCTATTCGAGAACTACCACTTTGGGAAGGGAAACATCAATCCATGGACCCATGTTTACCCCAGATTTCCCAATAAATGTCGTTTAGGGCCTCAAAATGGCTCCAGAAGTTCAGGACCCGAAAAACTACTAAAAATAGTAAGTTGTGCTACAATTAAGGAAACTGAAAATGCTGAGAGAAATAATGGTGGGGGTCTAGGTGGACTTGGCAGGTGGCCACCAAGATCCACCTGGATCGTTCCTCACCCCTTAGGAAGCAATGGTCCCCATTGCATTGAGTTCCTCCATGAGATGAGGAAACTTTTGCTGAACTTGGTCCCTGGTGAGCCACTTGCCCTGGTGAAGGAGTTGGCCTGCTTTGACAACTCGATACAGTTGGATAAGGATGATATTCTAGTAAGCTTCGATGTCGTATCCCTCTTTACGAAGATTCCCCTTGATGAAGCTGTCCATGTTATAAGAATGAACACCGATCCAGAAACAGCAAATCTGGCAGAAATCTGTCTTCGGTCCACTTTCTTCAGTTTCCAAGATCACTATTATGAACAAATTTCAGGAGTCGCCATGGGTTCCCCGCTCTCACCTATTGTGGCCAACCTATATATGGAGTACTTTGAGAAGAAAGCCCTTGACTCATTCCACTTGAAACCGGGATGGTGGAAAAGATTTGTCGATGACACCAACGTAAATTGGACTCATGGTAAGACAGAACTTGAAAGGTTCTTCAATCATCTTAACTCTATATCCTCTGAAATCAAATTCACTATGGAGGTGGAAGAGAATGGCAGGATCCCCTTTCTAGACGTTCTGATCAATAGAAAAGAGGATGGTACTTTGGGTCACCAGGTATACAAAAAGAAAATTCACACCGAGAGCTATCTTCATGCTGACTCCTACCATCATCCCTCCCAGACGTATGGTGTCTTGAACACCCTAGCTGTTAGGGCTTTCAGAATTTCCGACCCTGAGCACCTAAAGGACGAGATCGAACACTTAACCTCTGTCTTCAAAAGCATTGGATACAAGGAGTGGACTATCAAGAAGGCTATAAGAAGGGCTCAAGGAAGGGCCCTCTCTAAGCATCCCCCTGAAGACAAGAAAGAGAATCAAGGGAAGGTTTACCTTCCATTCATCGAGGGGACTACCGATAAGATTGCAAAAATTCTAAAGAAGAGGAACATAGACACCCAATTTACAACATGTGGGACAATAAGACAGACAATGAGGTCAATTAAAGATAAAATTGATCATCAACAACTCAAAGGAGTATACAAAATTGATTGCTCATGTGGCAAAAGTTATATTTGGGAAACAGGGAGATCTCTGAAAACAAGACTAAAAGAGCACGCAGCTGACATAAAGAATGAAAGATTGCGTACATCTGCCCTTGCAGAGCACTCGTCCAAAACCAAGCATCATATGTGTTTAGAGGACGCCAAGGTAATTGCAAGAGAGGACAGCTATCACAAAAGAAAAATCAGAGAGGCCATTGAAATTAGGAAACTTCCGCAAAACCTCAACAGGGACAATGGGTGTGAAATCAGTGGAAATTGGCTTACCCTCATCAGACAGATTTCCCCCCCCCCCTCGGGACACACGGAGGCATAAGATCATCAGAAGAGGGTCTTTCATTTCGAAGCTGCGGTTAATTAACTAATTAAATCAAATTAAAACTAATTAATTAAATCAGATTAAATCAGATTAAATCAAAGCAATTATATTAATTATTAAATATCAATTAAATTAAATTAATTATTAATTTAATTAAATTTAATTAAAATTTAATAGAAATTATTAATTAATAAGTTGAATTAAATTATAATTTTATATTGTTTAATTTATTAATTATATTAATTAAATTAAATTTAAATTAAATTAATTATATTATTATTTAAATTTAATTTAATTATTATATTAATTATATTAATTAATAATAATTCAATTCTAACTAAATAAGGAATATTAGGGTTTCTAATGTGGATTAATTTAATTAATTAAATTATAATCATGAATCAAAAATTAAATTAATTAACAAAGCATAACTAATTAATTAGAGTTTTAGATATAAATTAATATAAAATAAAGAATTATGTAATTTATATTAATCAAATAAATAAAGATTTATAAGTATTAATTTATTAAAATTGTATTTATTAAAAATGGTATTAATTAAATAAAATTAAAATAATAAAAATAATTAAAATTTCTATTAAATTAAAAAATAATTTAAATTTCCTATTAAATGAAAATATTTAAATTCCTATTAAATAAAAATTACAATATTAATTTATTAAAATAATTAATAGTTAAATAAAATTAAATAGAATTAACTGAATAAAATAATCAATAATTAGATTAATCAAAATTAATCCTGTGTCGGCCCTCATTTAAAATTAGGGTTCTTGTTGTATTTATTCCCAGGTTCTTGTCTTCTTCTCTCATCATTGTTTCATTCTTTCTATCTTTCTAAATTGTCCTGATGATGGACCCCCTTTGGGGTTTGAAACGTCGACTCAATGAACAGAAGACTGTGGACAATCCGGATCATACCACTGCAAAAAACATCCACAGAAGTCTAAAATCTAACAGTTGGATATTCTGTTGGTGAGTGTTCTTGATCTATGTGTCCATGATTTGATCAGTTGCAGCTTGTTCCATGTAATCCAGATTTAATTCTATGGGTGTGAGCTGTTTTGCAATGTCGGATGTGTCTAGCAATGGTGGAAAGTATGGCCAAAGGTGATCCACATTGAACATTGGGTGCAGGCCAAGGAATGGGTGAATGTTGAGCTCAAATGCATTATCTCCCATAGCCTTAGTAATGGTGTAAGGACCATATCGAAGTGGTCTCAGTTTCTGATAGGCTCCAATAGGGCGTTCCTTTTGCAAATGCAACCAGACTTTGTCGCCCACCTGAAACGTGTGTGACACCCGATGTTGATCATGTCACTGCTTGTACTTGGCATTTGATTTCTCTAGAATGTGATGGACCTGCTGGTGAATATGTTGGATGTGCTCAATGAAGCTGGTTGCCTTGTCTGTTTTGGACTAGACATGAGCCGAATCTATGTGAGTCGCTGCAAGTGGCATAGCCACATCAATGGGGCATAGTGGCTAGAATCCCAAGCCCACCTGAAAAGGGTTGTGTCCAGTTGAGCTGTGAAGATCTCGATTGTAGCTTTGTTGAACATAGGGGAGGCTCTTGTCCCATGTGCATGGATGCTTTGAGTTGTACATGCGCAGAATGTGCACAATCATCCTATTGACAACCTCTGTTTGGCCATCAGTTTGAGGATGGAAGGCTCTGGACTTAGTGAGTTTGGTGTCCAGCATTGACTAGAGACTGGACCAAAATGTACTGAGGAACCGACTATCCTGATCTGAGATGATAGACTGTGGGATCCCAAAGTGCACCCACACTCATTCAAAGAATAATTTAGAAGTGGCTTCTGCTGTGATATTCTTCTTGTAGGCCGCCATAATGGCCATCTTCGACAACCTGTCAATGACCACAAAAACACAGTCATTTCCATGCTTAATGGAAGGAAGGCCTGACATGTAATCCATGGAGATGGATTCCCAAGGTAAACTAGGGGTAGGCAACTGGGAATAGAGGCCTTGCTTCTTAATGGTCGGTTTGGCAATGGCACAAGTAGTACATGTTCTGATGTACTTCCCAACATACTGTCGAAGATTTGGCCAATAGAAATACTTTTGCAGTACTACCACTATTTTCTCGACCCCGAAATGCCGAGCAGCCCAACTGTAGTGTGCTTCCCAAATCATCTTGGAACACTTTCTTGAAGGAACACAAAGGTGACCTAGGTGGCATAACAGGGCATCCTGGAGGTGAAAATATAGAACATGTCGACCCTCCAAGAGTGTCTGGTATGTGTGGCTGAATTCTTGGTCACTTTTGTATAGTGGCCAATCAGAATTCTTGTGCCCACAAGAGTTGAGCACGGTAATTAATTCCATGATCAGTGGTCGACTGAGGCAATCTGCAACATTATTGGTGCTTCCCTTCTTATACTTGATATTCAAGTGGAACTGTTGCAGGTATGTAGACCACTTCTGATGGCGATCACTCTGCAATTTCCCTTGGGTCTGTATGAACTACGGGGATCGGTGGTCTGTGTGGATGACCAAAATGTAATGCTTCCATTGTCAGCAGGCCTGCACAATGGAATACATCTCTTTATCATAAGTGGGATACTTCTAGACTGTGTATGAAAGTGTTTCACTATGATATGCCATTGGATGCCCATGTTGAGTAAGGACTGCCCCAATAGCATAGTCAAAGGCATCTGTCTCGACCTAAAATGGTTGTTGTAAATCTAGTAACGCGAGAAATGGTGTCATGCAGAGGTGATCTTTCAACTCTATGAATGCTTTCTGTTGAGATTCAGACCAAAAGAATTTTGCTTTCACTCCTCCCTTGGTGACTTGACTCAAGGGCTAAGTGATATGAGAAAACCCCAACATGAACCTGCGGTAGAAGTTGGCAAGACCTAGAAAGTTGTGGAGCTTTGTCAGAGTGGTTGGAGATGGCCAATCCTGAATGACTTGGATCTTGGCTGGATCCACATGCACCCCCTGTTAATCAATAATGTATCCTAGATACTGAACCTGGGTCATGCCAAAAGTGCATTTCTCCAAATTGGCACATAGCTTGTGTTGCCGCAGTGTTTGGAGAACCTATTAGATGTGGTGGAGGTGCTCTTCCCAACTCTGGCTGAAGATCAGAATGTCATCCAAGTATACCACTACAAATGAGTTGGTGATTGGCCATAAGATGTCATCCATTAGCCTCATGAAGGTTGCAGGAGAATTCATCAATCCAAAAGGCATAACCAACCATTTGAAAAGGTCCTCCTTGGCTTTAAAGGCAGTCTTGGTACCTGGTGTATCTTGACTTTAGATCGATCTTGCTAAAATATTTTGCCCCCTTTAGTTGGTCCAGGAGGTCATCAATCTGTAGGATCGGGTACCTATTATGGACAGTGATCTTGTTCAACACCCGATAGTCAATACAGAGTCTCCAAGTCCCATCCTTCTCCTGTACCAACATGATCAGGCTCCCACAAGGTGATGAACTTGGACGGATGTGACCTTTCTACAAGAGCTCCTGAATCTGCCTCTTGATTTCATCATTCTCCATAATGGAGCACCGATAAATTAGTCCATTGGGTAGCGTCACACATGGGGTCAGATTGATGAAGTGCTTGACCTGACAGTGCAGAGGAACCCCTACAGGGGAGGTGAAGATGTCCTCGTACTCCTCCACGGCCTTGTCAATCTGTAGTTGTCATGCAGAGGGGCCCTGTCTAGAGGTCATGGCCACCATATTCTTCTTTCCTTGAGGGTGTATCATCAGGAAAACAAATTTCCCAGTTTTGGAAATGAGCTTACTGCATTGTTTTGTAGTAATCAAAGAGATGGCGGTAGGTGGTTCTACCTATGGTATCCTGTACAAATTATTTCCCAATGTAATAATAACAACACGGGGCCTTGATTCATACACAGCATGTCACTTCCACAAGTATGGTTTTCCTAATAATACATCACAAACTTCAAGGGGAGCAATGTTACACAATACCTCATCCGTGAAGGGCTTGATGTTGTATGGAAGGTGACACTGTTGGCTCACGTGAAGATCTCGTCCTTGGTGAAGCCACCCGATGGTGTACGGTTGTGGATGTGCTGTGGACGGTAAGCCCAACTGCTTCATGACCTCTATTAAAATGAGGTTCTTTTGGCTCTCACTATCGACAATGAACTATAGCGAGGAGCCCTTTACCCACATCTGGGAGTGGAAGAGACGCTCCTCCTCCTCTGGATCTTCAGATTCATTTTTCTGGATCCTGGCAGTAGCAACAGTGGTGATGGGATCCGCATCAATGATCTGCTTCCCTTTGTCATTCCCCTTGTCAGGTTCTGACTCAGAGTCGGAACATGCATTTGATTTTTAAACCGTTAGCTCAACCACTAGTGATTGCTTAGCTCGACACTCACTCGTGTTGTGAGTGGAGCTCTTATGGAACTCACACCATTTTCTCATGTCCTTTTTCGGCTTCGCGGCGTTGTTCTTTGCTTGCAGCTTTGGTGGGTTGTCTTGGGCTGCCCCGCCTTGGCTTTGTCCTTTTTCTGTGGTTTAGGGGCACCATTCCCTTGCTTTGGATTCGCAGACCCAAAGTCTCGCCTCTTTTGTTTAAACTTCTGCTCGACCTTGACATCATATTGGTATGCTCTGCCGAGTGAGGAGATGTTCAAAAATTCTATTTCTTCCTCGATGTACTTTTGCAGGCAGTCGTGGTATTTGAGTATCAAATGCTGCTCTGAATCCTTGATACCCAACTTTGTGTGAAGAGTATGAAAAAGATTGGTGAAATCTAGCACGTCTTGGTCTCTTCCCTACCGCAGTGTGGTCCACTTTATGTATTGATCCTCATAGCTTCTGACAGGGTAGTAATGCTCCTTGATGGCATCCCGGAATGAATTCTAGGTGGGTGCAGCTGAAAATAGTGAGCTGGTACTTTCATCCTTCTGCTCACAGTAGGTTTCCCACCAGTCCTTGACGTGGGGGGCTGCTTTAGAAGAGCAAAAACAATCTTTTCCCGACTCGAAAATTCATGAACGGAAAAATAACCCTCTAGCAAATTTAACCATTTATCTATGGCATCTACGTCTATCTAATCCTTGAATATGGGGATTTCAAAATTAACTTGTACCTTAAAGGATGTGGCGTTTCCAGAGTAGCTGCTAGAAGCCGATGCATTGCTTTTGGGTAGCCGCTGAAGGATTTGGGCAAAGTTGTCCATCATCACATTTCGTTGTCACTCGAGGGCTTCTTCGAGCAAGATTTTGATAGGATTTCCTACCCCCTCATCTCTCTTCTCATCCACCATGGGAGGCCATCAAGATTTGCGAGGCTGGTCTTGCAAAGGTTCAACCAGTTCAAGCCCTAACTCCTTATATCCTGATCTCGTTGGGGACATGCGAAGAAAAACAGAGAAAAAGTAGACCACTTTGATACCACTGATCCAGACTTAAATAGGAATGAAACAAATTACAGAGATAACCATAAACACAGATATGTAGCATAAATAATATTTCATTTCATTAATGTAAAATACTGAAATATGCTTACAAACAGTAATGGAAATAAACCAGCTAGGGCGATGGTAGCTTATCTCTGAGAAGAGATGTGGTCGCTACATGCCTATGAACTATGTTACAATGAGGCTTGGAAGCCTATTTATTGTTGAGAAACAATGGAAAACCCTTAAAATTCCAAAACCTAACCCTAGAAGATGAAACACCAAACTGTGGGCGTCGTTTGAGTAAATTGGTACATCAACTTCCCGAGGTCGTAACTTTGGCATACGATCTATGTTTGACATGTACAATAGCTCGTTAGAAAGATCTATCTAAGCACTACCACTTTGGGAAGGGAAACATTGGTCCAAAGACCCATGTTGCCCCCAGATTTCCCAAAAAACGTCATTTATAGCCGTAAAACGGCTCCAGAAGTTCAGGACCCGAAATATTGCTAAAAATAGTAAGTTGTGCTATAATTAAGGAAACTAAAAATGCTAAGAGAAACAATGGTGGGCGTCCAGGTGGACTTGGTAGGTGGCCACCAAGATCCACCTAGATCAAATATACCAAGTCAGCGCGTGATCCTGCAGAACCTTGGCCAACATCACCTTATTTATATTATCATTTGTAATTCCCTGCGCTTCCCATACAACTTTTATCATGAATTAAAACTGGTCCGGATCTTCATTTCCTACTCCCTTGAACATCGACAACTTTATCGCGCTTGCCATATTGATTCGTGGTGGTGGCGAATGTAGTACGGGTGAAGATGGGGGTGAAGCTAGTGAAGCTGGTGGTGGTGTGGGTGGGGGTGGTATGTGCGGAACCCTCTGCCTTATCAAATTGATCACACTTCTTGGTGAGACCTTCGCGAGCTCTTCCTTATCCCCTCACGGAGGTGAAATCAAGGGTTTAGTTTCTAGTTGTGTACTACCTTCATTTTTTTAAATATTCCCACTTCATGTAGCCCCAAACATCAATATATTCGCATAAACTGCTTTTCACATAGTAGCATTTTAATCCAATCGTTCAGAGACTTAACGTACTTACCTTACATTTTTTTGATGAAGCGTCGCTCTGCATCGCTATAGTTGACTTAAGTATCTACTGTGAACTTAGTATTGAATCCTCCTATAATTAAATCGAGCCAATTATCAATAGCACGTGCGATCTTATCCACTTATGCTTCCAATATGCACACCAACTTTGGGGTCCACACAATAGGACTATTGATCTTGAACCTTCCTTGACTATCTGCTAACTTCACAATCCACTTGTACAACTCAATAGGGAAAGATGTGAAGAAAATTTCATGGATCTCTGTGTATAGGTAGTTTCTAACTATTGTTCCTTTGATAGTCATGGATTACTGTTCTCTTGCACTGTTAACTCGTGAATTCTCTTGTCCAACCAACCTTCAATTTCTTCCTTAGTTGGATTCTAATAATACCACATCAGACATCTCTATGCAGATTCTGGTCTCGGAAAAGGAACCATTTTTTGGCTTGTTGGGGCCTGACCCAAGTTCGGAGTTAATTATCCAAACAAATCCTTGGACTACTAGCCCTTTCGGCAATAGTCTGCAGAGTGTGGAATGAGGTCTCACCCGAAGCAGTATGGGGGGATGCTAGAACCAGGTTTCTGCACCCTAGAGATGTTTGACGGGTTGATTTAGTCCAACTATAAATACGTTCGCCTAGGTTACTTCACGCACTTTCCTGGCCTGCGAAGCCTTTGTGCCCTATTATATTCGCCTTCATGTAGTCCTAACCAGTGGCTATGGGGCTTTCGCGCTGCTGGAGCAGCGATCTGCACTATTTCCCCAAGTCACACTAGGGATCTTACTTATCTTCTTATAATAGTTAATTATCTTCGCATAAACAGATACATTAATTTGTATTCACTTACTTAGCACATTTATATAAGTTCACACAGTAAATAAACAACAAATTCATACCCAATAATGCATAAAATAGGAAAAGATACACAAAAATATGGTAAAACTTCTCTTTATTAATGCTTCCAATGGTTACAGACTTGACCTACACTGTGCACTCAGTTGCAGGGGTCTACGCACTTAGCTGCAGGCTACTAGGCCTCTGCACATTTAGCTGGAGAGCCTTATCCTACTCTATGACCCAAAGACACAATTCTACACTTCAACTCAATGCTTCATTGATTTCTTTTATCCTTAGATGTTTTCTTCAATTAGATCCTTGCTCTATTTATACATTCCCATGGTCCATGGACCATGGGTAGATCTCTCAAACTGACACTACATTTACAAAAGTAAGGGTGGACAACCCTATGGCTCTATTACAACTTCGCACTCTGCACCCACAAATTGTGGAGTCTTTACGATGGAATTAGTCAAAACTTGGCCTTTAAGCCCCCAAAACTTGCCTTGGGGGGATCCCATGCCCATTAAGCACCCTACTCAAGAAAAAAGGGAAAAGAAGGAGGTAAACCCCTATATATTTCAGAACACGAAAGTACACAAGAATGAAACAAGGGAAACCACAAATATTAACAAAAATCCCTATTGAGATTGAAGATTACCCTATAGTAAGGGACAGAGATGCAATAATGAGAGATCAACTTGAGAGGGAAAATGCATGGCTAATAGGACAGTTGTAGGAAAGGGAAAACCAACTAGCATGTATGGCCAGCCTCTCCTTGGAGGCCATCTAGTGTAGGATTCCAGCTAATCCTATGCTCTTTACCTCTGAGAACAATGGCTGCAATTTTATATTAAAACACTAGCACAAAGGGGCAGCATGCCATTTCAGGACTATAGGCAGTTTATTGATCTTTGTGACCAAAGTACAGTAGAGGAAAGGGCTAAAATGGTTGAGTTTTACTTGCACAACATGGCCCTCATAAACATGAATATTTGGGATCCTAATGCCAAGCTAGGAGATCTACAATTGATGGCTTTGGCATAATGGATGAACCATGAGGAGTCAAGGGCTCCCAAGATGAAAAGAATATTGGCCAAAGAGAAAATTGAACCTCTTTCCATTAGAGCTGAACAATCAAATTCCATGGCCCTAATTAGCACCCATAATCTAATTTCAAATGATCCTTAGTTGGCACCTAGATATCTTGCTACCTAAGAGCAAGCATTTCACATTTTGAGGATATGTTTAGGCTACTAGGAGAAGATAGTATACACACCTGCTTAAGGAGATGGAACACACTACCCATAACTTGAAGATTAGATAATATCACTCCCCTCAAAGGTTGAGAGAGGCACTCAACAGGACACCAATGTATAAGCAATCAATGCAAAGGTTGAAGGTCAATTGGATAGGCCTAAAACTCAGTCCACCACTACTCATAGGGATGGTAGAAGGGGAAAAATAAGAATACCAAAAGGGGCAGTGGGAAGAAGTAGAAAGGAAAGTAGGATTCTATGAACAAGAAGAAGAGACCACAACAAAAGCATGGGATGTCAGAGAGGCTACCAGAGTGATGAAGGACATGGACATTGACTAAGTTGCTCAGAGGATGAGAAACAATTTTAGTAGGGGGTAATGATGAGCCTCATCATTGAGTAATTATATGGGCCTTAATTCACCTCCTAGCTTAGTCAAACCAACTATTCTCACAACGTATTTCATACTTTTGATTATATTTTGTTTATGAAATGAGTTAAAGTTGGATATTTTGATTTGTGGTCTAATGTGCATTTAATGCGGGATTAAAGGATAAAAGCAAGGAATTTTGGCAAAGACCTTGGTCAAAACTAGAATGGGACAAGTGAGAGGAATTATAGGACGTAAATACTCCTCATTTACTACCCCTCCATTCGAATATTTCTCCATCAGCTCAGAGTGCGAACAACCAAATCATGAGGACTAGAAGGAAGCTGAGCAAGTGAAAGTCAAAGCACTATTTTATCTCGACTTTTGGAGCTGGGCCTCCCTAATTTTAAGGAAGTCATTGGAGACTTCAATCGTATAAGTAGAGAGGCCTAGGACCTAAGTAGGATTCAGACTTTTGATTGTAAAACTCTACTTTATTTTCAAGTTGCAAGACTTGTGATAGATTTTGATGTAATCCATTGTTTTGATAATAAGAATGAGTTTTGTTTTGAGGCAACACTGAGTTAACTCAGAGTGTTGAAGCTCTTCAGTTAGGGCCCAACCCCAGAAGCTAAGGCTCCTCTTTATTGTACATGTATGCTAGCGTAGATTCATGGTTTAGTCATTCATTTTCTTAAATAGTTGCATTTCCATTACAACAGTGTAATGCATAGATTCTAGTTTAATCGTTCATTTGCTTAAGTAGTTGCATTTCCATTACAACGGTGTAACGTATATTGGTTATGTTTTAGTTTTCTTCCATTTTCACCTTATTTCAATGAGCAAGTTAGCAAAGAGAAAAATATCCCCATAAGCTTGTGAGCAGATGTCTTGGCCTCACCTCCTCCCTCTGGAACCATGACTTGAGGAAGAGACCCTTCAGCAACCCCAAAAACATAGATTTCTTGTTCTTGCATGAATTTTGTTGTCTTGATTTAGTACAAGGTTCATTTCATTGTTGTCTTTTTCCATCACTTTTTGCTCATATGCTCATTTCCTTTAGCACAAAATTCTTAAGCGAAAGCTAATAAAGCACATCTTGATTAGATTATACCCGTAGATTTCCTTACCAACCAATCCACAATAAACCTGACCAATCACCATCCGATTCATTTCAATGCTTGACTTTATGCACTCCAGATCTCCACCATTGATTTTTCTAGCTTGATCCAATGGATATCATGAATTCTTCCACCTACTTTATGCACTCCAAATCTCCACCATCGATCTGCCTCGCTTGATCCAATGGCTATCACGTCACTTGATCACCAACTAGCTTGGTCAATCTCCATCGTTGATCAATCTTGCATGATCCAATGGCTATTGCACAATCTCACGTGAATTCTTACATGGTCAATATCTACCTGAGAGCACGTAGGAAAAGTGGTTTTCTCATGCTATGTGTCATTCACTTAGGCTAATAGCACAAAATTTGGGAATTCCACTTACCACTTTGAGGGTGCACAAGAAACTTCTTACCACCTACGAAGACTGCTCCATCATTTCACACATTTTTTCATTCTGTCACCACGTGAATTAATCCTAGTCATCCATCGATTCACTTAAACTCCACGATAAGATCTCCACCACTCATCTTCCATTAATCCTGCTCATCCATTTGTTTCCTTAATCTCCAGTGATAAGATCTCCACCATTCATCTTCTGTTAATCCTATTTGTCCCTCTATTTGCTTAGTCCCCTGTGATAAGATCTCTACCATTTGTCTCCTATTAGTCATGTTCATCCATCTATTCATGTAATCTCTTGCGATAAGATCTCCACTGCTCATCTTCTATTTTTACTATTTGCTGATCGATCCAACGATTCCTATGCACTTCTTCTTCATTACGTTTCCCTTTCACTGATTTCAATCTTCACTTGATCTTCTGCTTAACTCCTTGCATGCTTGATTTTACCAAAAAAACCAAAAACAAGAAAACAAATTTAGTTTAGTTTCCTTTCTTACACATTAGTTTGGTTTGATGCTCTTTACTTCTGTAACTTGGATAGCAACATTAGGTTAGTGTTATTTAGCAATTATTCTTAGTATACTTGTTTAAATGGTTAATTAGGATATGGTGTGATATTAGCATTACATGTTGTTGTCTTCAATACTACAGTAGAGTAGCTCTCTTAGAATAGATTTTCTCTTCTTCCATCAAAGAATCAAGCTTCTTTTGACTCTATAGAATTTAGGCATGGAACCCCTAGGGTCTCTCACTAGATGAACATGTTACAATAGGAAGGACTTTCACTTCTACTTATACATACAAAACTGTCACCTCCAAGTTTGTATGAACCCTGGGTTGATAAGTAAAGTTGGTAGCCCAAGAGTTGTAGCATCCTGCTATAATACTGGCACTCATCAAGGGGAGTGATAAAGGGAAGCATATCATTGATACAACGCTACATGCCACCGTGGCCACCACCAATATCCAGAATATTGAGCCTCATGATCCAGAGGAGGGGGAATGCATCTTCCAGTCATAGATGTGGGTGAAGGGTTCTCCAGTGCAGTTCATTATTGATAGTGGGTGCCAAAAGAACCTCATTTTAGTAGAGTTCATGAAGTGACTAGGCCTAAATACTATAGCATAGCCACAACCATACACCATTAGGTGGCTTCACTAAGGACAAGATCTCTGTGTCAACTAGTAGTGCCACCTTCCCTATAGCATCAAGCCCTTCACAGATGAGGTATTATGTGATGTTACGCCTCTTGAAGTTTGTGGTGTATTATTAGGACAACCATATTTGTGGAAGAGGCATTTTGTATATGAGTCTAGACCTTGCTCTGTGATTATTACTTTGGCCAATAAGTTGTATAGGATACCAGAGGTAGCCACGCCTACCACCATCTCTTTGATCACTGCAAAGCAATGTAGTAAGATGATTTCCCAAACTAAGAAATTTGTTTTCCTTATGATTCACCCTCTTAGAAAGAAGAAGGTTTTGGCCATGGCTTCCAAGGAGGGCTCCTCTACACACCAGCAGTAGATGGACCTCTGCACTGTCAAGTCAAGCACTCCATCGATATGACCCAAGCTGCATTGTTTCCTAATTGACCAATATATCGACGCTCTGAGAGGAGAACGATGAGATCAAGAGGTAGATTCAGGAACTATTGCATAAAGGGCACATCAGGCCAAGCTCATCACCCCATGGGAGCCTGATTATATTGGAACAGAAGAACGGTGGGACCTAGATACTCTGTATTGACTATTGGGCGCTAAACAAGATCATTGTGAATAGGTATCCAATCCCATGGATTTATGACCTTCTGTAATAGCTCAAGGGGGCCAAATATTTCAACAAGAGGTGCCTGTTGGACCCTCTGATGTGTGGAATACTGCCTTCAAATCTAAGAATGGCCTTTTCGAATGGTTGGTCATGCCATTCAAATTGGCGAACGCCTTTGAAAACTTCATGAGACTGATGGACAACATCTTGTGACCCTTCTGTTGGGCCGTGAATACGACCACTTTGTAACACTTATTTCATCCATTTTTACTCTTCTTTATCAATTCATTTATTATAATTTATTATTTAAATCCATTTTATAAATGACTTATGATCTTATAGATGAATATTATTTATTCTCCTTTATTTCTAATAAATTGATGATTATGCATGATTTTATCAATGTTAGTTTCAATAAATTGGTTGTAACATTATTCACCATTTTTAACCTCCAAGATAATTTCTAGATTGAAGATTCGACCATTAAAAGTGCCAACTCAGAAATTCGCTGGAATAAGAAGCGATAGTTTTGGCGGTTGAGATTCTGAGCAAATAAAGACAAATCTAGAAAATCTGGAACATCGGTTTTGTCCAGAATAGACCCAATTAACTTTAGTAAAAAACCATTTGCCCAAATTTGGCTTGTACGGAGAGAAACGAAGGGTTCTTTGAGCACGATTTTCTCAGATTTGTTGTTGTGGCCGTCCTCCAAATCTCAGCTACAAAGACCAAATTCGCCTTGCTCTTGTTGAAAGATGGATGGAAATATATCTTCTTGTTGATCAATTGGTTGGAAACAATCCAATTTTGTAATAGAATCATGTTGTAATTATCTCTATTGTAATTGCTCTCTGCTCTCTCTATTTAAATAAAAACAGAGATCAGAGAGGGGGATGATTAATTTAGAGAGGGATGATAAATTTAGAGATGGATAATTGAGGATTCAGACATAGAGATTCAAGAATGATGATGGATTATTCATGATAGGATAGGAAGAAGAAGGAATTGTTGCATGTTGTAATTCTCAAGCTTTTGTTGTTGTAATGATTTCACAATTTGATGATTAATATATGATTTGGGAGTCGCTGTTCATTCTTTTCATCTGAAGTAGCCCAGCAGCGTCCGCTGGCAGCTAAGGGCCCAGCCACTGGTGGATTACGATGCTACTGTATTATATCTTTACACTTCATGTGTGGTTTGATCTATTTCTTTTACTCTGTTCAGTAATCTGACGCACTTTACTGTTTCACATATCAGCGCTGTTATATATACTTGATTGGATACTATCGTTATCTGCAACATGAATCCTATGTTATCATTTTAACTTTGTATCACATTGCTGTTCCTTTTGATAATTGATATAACATTGTTGTTCCTTACAGATTGTCATTCGATTACAGATTAACCACGTCGTATGTTCCTAAATCGGTACAACTGTATGATGTATTCTTAAATTGTGATTGTTGTTTACTCGGGATTGTTGTTCCATTACAATTGTTGTTACTTTATAGCTGTGATTCATGTGTATTGTATCAAAGCTCAAATTACTGTCCCTTTTAATGATAAGTGTGTGCGTGCTTGACTTGGGTTGTTGTACATTCAGATTTAATCCGTTGTTCTATACTTTATCTTTGATAATCTACTGTTCCATTTCTGTTTGCTATTCAATTCAAAGGCTGTTACTCAATTCTTGTTGATTATAATTATTGTTGCATTCATTTACATAGGATAGAGTTTTTCTATTCAATCCTATTTATAGAAGTAGATGATGTTCCATTTCTTAATTGCTATTCCATTTTCTGTTATTCGCGTTATTGATTGCTTTGGTGTGCAGCAGGGATGTCAACTGTAGAGAACATTGGTTACTACTTCGTTATTCTTAGATTGATTGTCTTGTCCTAGTTTGATTTCAATTGTATCAATCTCTAGAGGAATGAGTTATTGCCACTGTATCCTCAATTGATGATTGCTGAGTGAATGATTTAATTACAGAGAATTTGAGTTTCTTGTTGTTCTAATTAGATTTTGTTTCAAGCATTCATTTACTTTTGCATTTTATGCACTATACTGGAAAACATTACTCTTGAGAAAATAACTGCCTCAGACTGAGTACACTCTTGAAATAAAAAGTCGTCCCTGGGTTGACAATTAATGTGAAGGTAATTAGGAGTTAAAAAGACACCTTTTTATCACTCGACATTTTGGCGCCGTTTCCGGGGAGAGTGTAGCCATTTTTTTAAAGAGTAGTGTGCATCTAATGAGTGCCTATTAGGAAAGAATTGGGTATTAAAAATGGAAGGTAAGAACCTGCGTACTGGAGCATGTAAATGCCATGCTCCCTCGCCTGCTTTCCAACAGAACTGTTAAAGAATTTAGGGTAAATGTTTGAATTTTTTTGTGAATGACTAGAAAAAAAAGATAGAAATTTTGAAAAACAAATCTCATGATTTCCCTCAAGTGGTGATGTAAGCACCACCCATTTTACTGACTAATTGACAAGAACATTTGAAGAAGGAGCCTTGAATAAACAAATGAATAACATCTTCTATTATGGTAAGAAATGGCTCACATTTCTACTTTTGAATTTCCTATCAAAGATCTAGGAGGAGTGACACAAATGCACATAATTCCCCCATCTTTACCAAATTTTCATGGTTTAGCAAATGAAGATCCAGATACATTCTTATTTGAGTTAAAAATACTTTGTAGAGGATATGTTTATTGTACTAATTATCAAAGATTGAAAGTGTTTCCTCTTACTCTAAAAGGAGCAGCTCTCCGATGGTTTATGAGCCTAGGTGGGAATTGCAACCAATCATGGGAGGACATGAAGAACATATTCTTGAAGAAGTACCAAGACTATTGCAAATCCAATGAAGATATTTTCGGTATGATATGTTAGCGCTTGGAATTCACCTAGGCTGAGATAGACAAACTCTCAAGGCTACATCAAACCATTTCACCTCGTAGCTAGCCCTACGAGGTATGAGAAGGCTCTCTCGGTCAAAACTCGATGGATTTTGTCAATAGGATGAGTTGACCAATTAGGAACAAGGATTTTAGGCTAGTAAACTGAT
>APFE031325382.1:409762-423347 GCA_000404065.3 Pinus taeda | reverse complement strand
TCGATTTCAATACAACCTTCAAAAATCAAAATATAAGCATTTGGAAAAAGAGATCTTAAAAACACTCCTTAAAGGAATCAAAGACGAATTTTTAGAACTCTTAAATCTGATAGGAAAAGGTGATGTTTTTTTAGTTATCATATGATGATGTTTGTGAGTTGTGAATAAGGTATTCAAAAGGAATCTCCAAGGCTGGTAAGAATTCTAGAGATGTTTGTTCTTTCTTTTCCAAATCTGTTACAAGAATAGGAGACATAAGAGCTGAAATCAATGCTTTATTTGAAAATTTTAAAGTTGATTTTATTAGCTCTCTAAATGCAAAATTGGATGCTTTGTAGGTTCATAAAGATCAAGAATTTGATGAAGTGTTTTTCACTCATGATCGAAAGGAGCATACCATAGATGGTTACTCTTCCTTATCTAGGATGGAAGTATCATATCAAAGAGGTGAGGAAGCTGCAACAAGGTCAAAACCATGGAAATCATGGCCTGCAGGTATGGTTCAAAACATTTTTTCTCCATTCTCTTACTTGCATAATCCATTATGGAATACTAATGTGTTAGGGCAGCCATGTCAATTTCAACATAACCACCACCAATCTTGTTTACAAGTTTGGCGTGGTTCACCTTATGATTGCATGACTACTCTCCCTCATCTTGTAGCACAAGCACATTCTCCATATTCTCCCCCAGCTTTTCCACGACATTTTGCTTGCATATCAAATTTATCCACTCAACCCAACCAACCACATCATTACAATGCTCCATTCCTTACATATTTTCCTGCTCAACTAATTCCACACCCTCACCACAATAAACTAGTACAACATGCTTACAATGTTGAACTGCCAAATTTACCCACCCTTCCCACCCATTCTATCTCACATACGCCATTAGAGAAAACTTACAATGAGATTCAGAATGTTTCAAATTCAAAAATTGTAGAAGATATGGAAGAAAATGAGGTTTCTTATAGTATGTATCAACAAGCTATTTTAAAAGCTCAAAAACTTCATGATCTGATGGATATTAGAAATCAAGAAAGTAACGGATACATTGAAGATTGGTTTCACTCCATCATTTGTTTTCAAAATCACTCTATGCTTCAACAATTTTTGTTACCATTTTTTCAAGGGAAGTTGGCTTCTCATACCCTAATTTTCATTAATATGCATTTTTCAAATTTGGGTATGTGTATACGTGAAGCCTTATTTCGGAAATGGCTCCACTGGAAGTACTCATATACGTAGTAATATTCATTTTTCAAATCAAAATAGGTTAGTGTATAAAATAAAATAAATAAGGGAACAAATAAATGCATTTTGTTTTTTTTTTTAATGTAAAACTAGTTGTTTTTTGTTGCAACATGCTATGCAAATCAACACTGGTGATAATTTTTTAATTCATTTGTGTATGTAGATGAATTATAATAGAAATAATAATTCTACAAACACTCATATTAACTTTTATCACCAATTTGAAAAAATGCTTCAATATCATATTTTTTTGGCTTGTGAGCTTGATGAAATTTCTGCAAAAACAGTTGGGACAGTCATATTTTGAGGGACCAAAAGGGAATATTTTAAAACCTTTTTATATCCTAAGTAACTCTTGATGTATACTTTCCAACCCAATTTTAATCACACAATTTGGATTTGAAATGAAAAAGTTAGAACCAAAACATTGACCGGATGTCTAGCGGGCAGCTCAGGAACAGAGTTGGGATAGTCCATTTTTGCAGGCCTTAATGAATGAATTTTTAAAACCTGATTCTATGGTAGATTCCCCTATGAATATAGTTTAAAATTCAATTGGAATCACTAATTTTGATATCGTATGGGGAAGTTATGATCAAAATACTGATTGTCTATCGTAAATCAGCACTCTTAAAACTCTGTCTTTCCGGATGTTCTTTAAAGTATTTGACCTATCAATTATTATTTTCTTCCAAACCTGTTTCTATTTGAGATAAATAAATGAATATACATTAATTTACAATTTGAATAATTCGAATCTGACATCAAACGAAAAATTTATGCTTGAAATATCAACTGTTGGTCTAAGCCGGGTAATCGAAAATGACTCTATTATGCAGGTTGTTCTAACTAAAATTGACATATCATATAATTGAATATTTAAAACCTATTTTTACTAGAGATAAAAATTTGAATTATCTCTCATTTGGCTTTGGAATCACTCAATTTCGATGAAAAACAAAGAAATTGTGATTAAAACACTGCAGGTTAGCATGATTGGCCGCTGCTCTCCTGCAGGTAACAAATAAATTTTACTTTATTATTTTTCTCATGGATTTTTTCTACAGAGTAATTATTTGTTAGTTTTTTCCATAATTCTTGGATTAGGGGAGCCTCCACACCTCTCTTTCTCCATGATTTAATGTTTTATTGCAGGTAGATACTCATTTTTTGCAGGTCTTGGGAAAATTAAGAAGGTCAATTTATGGACGACTGATTTTTGAAAGAAAATTTAAATGAAACAAAGGAATTTCATCCAACTCATTACCCAACAGATTCATAATAGAAGAAATGAAGAATTGATTTCCATTTGAAGATTCATGTCTTGTCACTGTTGCCAAAACATTTTTCAAAGAGATCATTTTTTTATATAACATCATAGCTGTTGTAACTTAATTTATTTATTTACATACAGTTTTTAAATAAAATTTTGTTTCTTTTCTGATCTCTCTTATATTTTGTGTTTTAGGTGTTGCTTCATTCAAACTGTAACCCATCCTCAGCATCAATATAGTGAACAACTAATTCATTCTTTGCCTGCTTTCATTTTATGCTCGTGCATTTTGTTGTTCCTTTTCTGAAGGGACAACATTTGTGTGCACTTTTGTTGTTTTTGTTGTTCCTTTCCCAAAGGGACAACATTTTCATTTTTTTGTTCTTTTTTCAAAAGAAGAACACCTTTTGTGTCAGTTGTTCCTTTTCCACGGTTCATTTTGTTGTTCCTTTTCGAATGGAACAACACTTCTGCACTTTCACGTTTTGTTGTTCCTTTTCGAATGGAACAACACTTCTGCACTTTTACGTTTTGTTGTTCCTTTTCGAATGGAACAACACTTCTGCACTTTCACGTTTTGCTGTTCTTTTTTGAAATGGAACAACGTTTCTGCATTTTCACGTTTTGTTGTTCCTTTTTGAAATGGAACATCGCTTCTGCACTTTCACGTTTTGTTGTTCCTTTTCGAAATGGAGCAGCGCTTCTGCACTTTCACGTTTTGCTGTTCCTTTTCGAAATAGAACAACACTTCTGCACTTCCACGTTTTGCTGTTCCTTTTCAAAGGAACATCATTTGCACATTTTTTTTGCTCCTCTTAAGGAACAACACTTTTTCACATGCATTTTTCGTTGTTCCCTACATGGAACAACAATTTCTGTGTGTATTTTCGCTTTTTGGTATGCATTTTCTTTGTTGTTCCCTACACAGAACACCACTTTCTTTTTGAGTGTTTTTGCTGTTCCTTCAAAAAATCAACACTTTGGGAAAATTTTAGAGAGCAACCCTTCCTTCCTCTTTTGGGATTATTCTTAGTTCATCTTAAACACATTTTAATGATTCCCTTTCATGGCATAAAGTACACTATTTTTATGAGGACAAGAATTATGGATTATTTTGAAGCAAGTTAATATCATTCACGTTATGATCTTTAACAGGACAACTCCTTGATGATAGATTATTTTCAAAGGGACACAATTATTTATATACTACTTTACTACATTGTTTTCTGTTGAACATGATATTGATTGATCATCTTAATACCATGTTAGTTCTACCCTTCCTGGTTATAATCTTCTTTGTCTGTAATAAATGAGATTATGGGTATATTTTTTTCTATTGACATGTTCAACTTCTTCCACCATCCCTACTCTTAAGGAGTACTGAGCCTCCCTCTCTTTATCATAAAAATGTGTCATAACAACAAAATTTTGTTCGTAGATGGAGGATAGGGAGTCTCATTACGAGCCAGCCTACCATGTTCATAAGGCTGTAACAAAATGACATTCCTATTATGGCTACCACACCAAGGTTATGATCCATTGGATAGCCAAATTATCCTTGGAACAGGAGGTCTCATCACAAGCCGGCCAGATCACTTTTGCTACTTCCTAGTGAAGGGAAGTGTGGTTATCTGGTTACCATGCCAACACACTGATCTCTTCTGTAGAACAGCACTGGAACTCTCAATTTATAAATTGAGGATCCTGGCTCATATGGGTTAAAAAGCAACCCTGCTGAGGCTATGGACGCCTGCTGGCAGCAGAAGCTCTGCTTATGGTATTGAAGTTATATTTTATCGTCAATTATCATTATAATACCCTTTTATTATTTTTTTCTTTTTATCGAAAAAGTTATTTCTTTAATTTTTTTCCCTATTTTGAACCTTTACGCATGAGAAATTGTTTTCTGATCAATCACATCATTTTTCAGCTAGAATACCGTCAGTAAAGCATCTTTTTGGAATATTGTCATTCTTTTTCTTTTTCATAACTTATCATCAATCCAAAGCGTCCTATCTCTTATTCATAACTATCTTTATACACTCTTCTCTCATTATAACCATATCTCTCGCTGTCCTATCATTGATATGTGTACTCTCCTTCATTTACTGTTGTATTGTTCATTCATGTGCCTTGCTATCAGCATAACACCTTTCATATGCTTTATGGTCATGGCCTCCCTTTTCCAACTGGAGGGAGGCATGTATGCATTAGGGATAGCATGTGATATGATTATTGCACTTTGCCATAACTTGTTGATTTGATGAAACATTAATATTGCATGTATACAAAAGTTTTTCTGATTAAAATTTTTGCATGAATCTTAATCTATTACTATTCAAAACTAACACTATGGATTCAAGAACATTGTATGAAAAATAGTAATTTGTTTACAGGAAAACAACAAGTAAGGGGAACTCTATTCGCAACATGACCACACTATTGCAACCAACAGAAGAGGCTCGAGCAACTCGCAAACGTGAACAATTCTTCAGACATGATGTGCTTTCCTAGATTCCACCTTTTGCATCACTTTCAGCACCAACTCTGCCTACGTCAGCTTCAACAAATTCCAGTACGTATATGTCATTCCACATTTTTCTTTTGGAGGTAAACCTTGAGGTAAAACAACATAATTTTTTGATCTATTACAAATTTAGGAGAATTTAATGAAATCCATTTTAAGCATTATTTATCATCCTTCATTCCACATCTTTACCACTTCTCCTTTTTCAACGGCATCTCAACTTTCAGTTTGGGGGAGTGTTGCTTTCATTCATTTCTTTCTTATGACCATGTCATTCATATTCTTTATCATCCATTGCTATTTTTATTCATTCTCAACACCTCCATTATTCCATGTTGTTTTACACTAAGCATAGAATTCAACAGATGGTAGCAACCACCTCTATTTGTTTTCTAGCATCACATGAGGACATGCTAATTCTTCAGAGAGGGGGAGGAATTGCTACGCATGATGGATGTTTTCTATTTTCTTTCTCATTTAAGGCATACAATTTCAGTGTAGAAATTGATTTCCATAATACTTTTAAAACTATGAACTCAATTCTTGTGATTTATGGATAACACAAACGTATCATTAATACACAAACCCAGATCATGTCAAGGTAAATTGGTTCATAAAATTTCGGAAATCATGCACTCTCACCTACATCCATTTTGTTTATATCTCATGATCTGTGCATCAAAACGAACTGATTTTTGGATCATAAAGGCATTCATATATTACAAATCTACTTGCAACATTTCAACAAACGCTGATTTGTAGTTTTTGGGAAAATGGTTAATGAAGGTTGCTGTCAGTTATATCATATTTTGCTGCAACTTCATTGTTATGCCTTCATCAAGATTGCTAAAATTAAATATTCATTAATTGAGGAAGAATTCATTTGTTCTATCCATTTCCTGGGCTGAGATGAATACATTTTTTATTGCTTGGTTAACACATGGGTTTTGTCTTTGGGTTGCATGAGGACATCCAATATACTAAGTTTTTGTTGCATGAGGACATGCAATATATTCAATGTGGGGGTATGTTGGGCCATGAATACGACCACTTTGTAACACGCATGAGGACATGCAATATATTCAATGTGGGGGTATGTTGGGCCATGAATACGACCACTTTGTAACACTTATTTCATCCATTTTTACTCTTCTTTATCAAGTCAATATTATAATTTATTATTTAAATCCATTTCATAAATGATTTATGCTCTTATAGATGCATATTATTTATTCTCCTTTATTTCTAAGAAATTGATTATTATGCATTATTTTATCAATGATAGTTTCAATAAATTGTTTTGTAACATTATTCACCAATTTTAACCTCCAAGATAATTTCTAGATTGAAGATTTGACCATTAAAAGTGCCAACTCAGAAATTTGCTAGAATAAGAAGTGAGTTTTGCGGTTGATATTCTGAGCAAATAAAGATGAATCTAGAAAATCTGGAACATGGGTTTTGTCCAGAACGGACCCAATTAACTTTTGTTAAAACTGGTTTGCCCAAATTCGTCTTGTACTGAGAGAAACACAGGTTTCTTTGAGCAGGATTTTCTCAGATTTGTTGTTGCGGTCGTCCCCCAAATCTCAGCTGCAAAGACCTAATTCACTCTTGTTGAAAGATGGATGGAAATATATCTTCTTGTTGATCAATTGGTTGGAAACAATCCAATTTTGTAATAGAATCATGTTGTAATTATCTCTACTGTAACTTCTCTCTGCTCTCTCTCTCTATTTAAATAAAAACAGAGATCAGAGAGGGGGATGATTAATTTAGAGAGGGATGATGAATTTAGAGATGGATAATTGAGGATTCAGACTTAGAGATTCAAGAATGATGATGGATTATTCATGATAGGATAGGAAGAAGAAGGAATTGTTGCATGTTGTAATTCTCAAGCTTTTGTTGTTGTAATGATTTCACAATTTGATGATTAATATATGATTTGGGAGTTGCTGTTCATTCTTCTCACCTGAAGTAGCCCAGCAACGTTCGTTGGCAGCTAAGGGCCCAACCATTGGTGGATTACGATGCTACTGTATTATATCTTTACACTTTAGGTGTAGTTTGATCTCTTTCTTTTACTCCGTTTAGTAATCTGACGCACTTTATTGCTTTACATATCAGCGCTGTTATATATACTTGATTGGATACTATCGTATTCTGCAACATGAATGCTATGTTATCATTTTAACTTTGTATCGCATTGCTGTTCCTTTTGATAATTGATATAACATTGTTGTTCCTTACAGATTGTCATTCGATTACAGATTAACCGCGCCGTATGTTCCTAAATCGGTACAACTGTATGATGTATTCTTAAATTGTGATTTTTGTTTATTCAGGATTGTTGTTCCGTTACAATTGTTGTTACTTTATAGCCGTGTTTCATGCGTATTGTATCAAAGCTCAAATTACTGTCCCTTTTAATGATAAGTGTGTTGCGTGCTTGACTTGGTTTGTTGTACATTCAGATTTAATCCGCTATTCTATACTTTATCTTTGATAATCTGCTGTTCCATTTCTGTTTGCTATTCAATTCAAAGGATGTTACTCAATTCTTGTTGATTATAATTATTGTTGCATTCATTTACGTAGGATAGAGTTTTGTTGTTCAATCCTATTTATAGAAGTAGAAGATGTTCCATTTCTTAATTGTTGTTCCATTTTCTGTTATTTGTGTTATTGATTGCTTTGGTGTGCAGCAGGGCTGTCAACTATAGAGAACATTGGTTACTGCTTCCATGTTCTCAGATTGATTGTCTTGTCCTAGTTTGATTTCAATTGTATCAATCTCTAGAGGAATGAGTTATTGCCACTGTATCCTCGATTGATGATTGCTGAGTGAATGATTTAATTACAGAGCATTTGAGTTTCTTGTTATTCTAATTAGATTTTGTTTCAAGCATTCATTTACTTTTGCATTTTACGCACTATACTGCAAAACATTACTCTTGAGAAAATAGTCGCGTCAGACTGAGTACACTCTTGAAATAAAAAGTCATCCCTGTGTTGACAATTAATGTGAAGGTAATTAGGAGTTAAAAAGACACCTTTTTACTTTATCGCTCGACACCTTCACCAATGCATTCATGGTGGTGTATTTAGATGACATCTTTATCTTTAGCCAAAGTTGGGAAGTGCACCTCCACCATATTTGATAGGTACTTCAAACCTTATGACAACACAAGTTGTGTGATAACTTGGGTAAATGCACTCCTGGCCTAACCCAGGTTTAATATCTGGGGTAGATCATTGATGAGCAGGGTGTACATGTGGACCCAACCAAGAAGAATTTGGGATTGGAAATCCCCAAAAACTCTAACAAAGCTCCGTAACATTTTGGGTCTTTCCAATTTCTACCACAGGTTCATGTTAGGGTTCTCCCATATCACTTGACCTTTAAGTCGAGTCACCAATGGCCGAGTGATAGAATTTTTTCTTTTTGTCTCAAACCCCACAACATGTGTTTTTTTATTTGAGGAATCACCTTTGGTCTACACTAGTTCTCACTTTACCAGACCTGCAACAACCATTTGAGATTGAGACAGATTCCTTCGACTATGCTATTGGTGTGATTCTTACTCAGCATGGGCATCAAGTGGCTTACCACAGTGAGACACTTTCAGACATAGTTTGAAAGTAACCCATTTACAAAAAAGAAATGTATTCCATTGTGTAGGCCTACCATCAATGGAAGCATTAAATTTTGTAAGGAAATGGTAATCCACACAAACTACTGACCTTTGTAGTTCATCAAGACACAAGGGAAGTTACAAAACGAGCACGATAATAAATGGTCCACCTACCTACAACAATTCCATTTGAACATTAATTATAATAAGGGCATCACCAATAATGTCAATGATTGCCTCAAATAACCACCAGTCATGGTGTTGATCACTGTGCTCGCTTCCTATGGGCATAAGACTTTGGTGTGGTTGCATCTTTACAAAAATGATCCAGAATTTAGTAGTACATACCAGACACCCCTGGAAGGGAAGCAAGATCCAATTTTTCGCCTTTAGGATGCACTGTTATGCCACTTGGGACACATCAATGTTCCTTCAAGTGAGTGTGCCAAGATGATTTGGGAGGCACACTATATTTGGGTCCTTGGACATTTTGGAGTAGAGAAAACAGTGGTAGTATTGCGAAAGTATTTTTATTGGCCGAAACTTCATCAGGATGTTGGGAAGTACATTTTATCCTACACCACCTACACTATTGCTAAACTAACCATCACTAAGTAAGGCATTTATAATCCTCTATCTACTCCTATTCAGCCTTGGGAATTTCTCTCCATGGATTACATGTCAGGCCTTACTTCTACTAACCATGACAACATTCGTTTTTTCATGGTCATTGATAGATTCGCTAAGATGGCCATCATGATAGCCTACAAGAAGAGTATCATAGCATAGGCCACTTATAAGGTTTTCTTTGAGCGAGTGTTGGTACACTTTCAGATCTCACAGTCCATTGTGGCAGCAACATATTTCTGAGTGCATTTTGGTCGAGTCTCTCATCAATGCTAGATACAAAAATTACTAAGTCCATGACTTTCCATCCCCAAATTTATAGCCAAATAGAGGTTATCAATATGATGGTCCTACATATTTGGTGCATGTAAAATTTGAAGCATCCATGTAAATGGGATGAAAGTCTGCCTTATGTCCAACATAGCTACAAAAGAGCTCTCCAAAACTCGACAGACCACTACCCCTTCCAAAGAGGGCTATTATTTTAGCCATTATGTCCCATTGAAGTAGCCATACCATTTCCAGCCACCCAGGAAAATTTGGCTCTCATCCAGTCTGAAGTCAAAAGGGCTAGCAACTTCATTGAGAACATTCAACACATCTGCCAGTAGGTCTATGATATATTGGATAGAGCCAATGCTAAGTACAAGTAGCACCATGAACAACATTAGGTGTTGCACATGTTCTAGTGGGTGACAAATTTTAGGTATATTTACAGAAGGAGAGCCTTGCTAGACCCCACTACAAGCTTTGCTCGCTCTGATATGGGCCATACACCATCACGAAGGCTTTCGGTGACAATGCCTTTGAGCTCAGCATCCCATCATTCCTTGCTTTTCATGCAATATTCAATGTAGACTGCCTTCAACTATAATTTCCACCATCTTTGGATACATGTGACAATGTATAACAACTCACGCCAATAGAGCTCAACCAAGATTGCATGAAACAAGTCACAATTTATCATACAATGGACGCATAGCTTAAGAACACTCAACAAAAGAGGATAAATTTATATCAAGTTGTCAAAGCAGGGCAACTCCTTCACCAGGGAAAGTGATTCACCAAGGAGTAGGTTCAACAGAAATTTCCTCACCAAATGGAGGCTCTGAACGTGTTGGGAACAGGATCCCCTAATAGCCAATTTTGGGGCTAAAAGCCCATGTTTAGGGCAGAAGGCCCAAATTTTGTAATAAAGATGTAAAGTCTCTGCATTTTGTGGTCACAGAGTGCAAAGAGGTCAAAGGGTTGTCCACCCTTGTTTTCTGAAGTATCATGTCGGCTGTAAAGATCTACCCATGGTCCGTTGACCATGGGATTGTATAAAAAGGGAGCCTTAGAAGAGTCTAAGAAAAGAGTAGTAATGATAAGAAGGATTTTGGGTGAGAATTTCTAAGTGTTCTCGAGTCTTAGTGTAGGTAGAAGCTCTACAACCAAGTGTGCAGAGGTCTAGGGTGGAAGTCCGCAGCTGAGTGCGCGAACCCCTGCAGCTATGTGCACAGGGCGGATAGAGTCTATACTGAACTTGAGATATCAATAAAGAGAAGTGTTTTTCAACCACTGTGTATTTTGTCTTTGTTTAATGCATCTGATTATATTATGTTATGATTTGGGTTTACATTATAATTCTTATTTGATGCGTGAATGCATTTCATTATATCTGTTAATTGAATGCAAGCAAGAGTAAAGGTTTACAGAAAGGTAACTGTAAATGCATCGTAGATTAACGTAACACTTAAGATAACTTGGGAACTTATACAATAACAGCCACACAGGTGCGTAAGTGCCTGGACCTTAGGTTAGGGCTGCGCGAAGATCAGTCGAGTACCTTCATGAGGTATTGAAGGATGGAAGAGAAGGAACATCGATAAGCCCTAAACGGTTGTTAATATGCATGAAGGCAGGATCAGGAGGTATAAACTAACATCACGACCATCTCAGGGTGTAGAAACTTGGTTCCTACATCCCCCATACTACTTTGAGTGAGACTTCACTCTACGCTATGTGGGTTGATGCCAAAAGGGCTAGTAGTATAGGGCTTTGCTTGGATGACTAACGCTAAACCTAGATCGGGGACCATCAAGCCAACAAATGGTTTTGTTGTCGGGAGCGAGATCTACATAATGAGATGTGTGATGTCATATCATTGGAATCCAATGAAGAAAGAAATTGAAGCCTGGTTAGATAGAAAGATCCACAAATTCATGGCACAAGAAAAAAAACCCATGATTGACGAAAGAACAATGGTTGGACAGATACCTGCACATAGAAATACATGAAACCTTCTTATGTTCCTTCCCTCTTGAGTTATAGGAGTGGATTCACAAAGTTGGCAGCCGGTGAAGGAAGGTGGATTCTTGACAAGCTGATTGTTTGGACATTGGAGCTAGTAAGGAGGTAGAAGCTTTTGAAGATAAGATCATGCGCATTGTCTACCATTGGCTCGACCGCATCATTGGAGGATTTGTGACCAAGTTTGCGGTTGATACCTCTCTCAGTTACAGTGAAGCAGAGTGCTACTTCAAATGACTGTGAGTGTTGGAGAGGTAAATCCCCTCTACGGATAGAGGCGATCCCTACTAGCCCAAAAGGGGTCTAGCAACAATCAAACAATGCTACTCTGCAGGTTCCTAGTTGTGATTAACAAGTGGGTAAGGGACACCTACTTGGATTCCAACGCTATGTTTGATGAAGAGATGATCCTCTCGCTCCTTCGCTCCAGCCGATCACAGTCCTCCACTATCCTCGTGGACGGAAACCTGCACAAGCAAAGAGAGAACAAACACAAGCGTAAAATTTACTAACAACAACTATATATCAGTCAGGAAAGATATAATTCACATTGATCATTCATAAGAAAAATGGGAATGGAACCATAACAGTAGTCATCTATCTTTATTAATCAGAAAATAGAGTAAGGTACAACCGAAGTCCTGACGTTGAGTCCTTCTCTAGAGGGTCCAGCCAGCATGTCTTCCAAGCATTCACCTTTGAAGCAAATCTCCCAAGTCAAAGAGGTCTCTCTCTCACATACAAGGCAACAAACTCATGACCTTCCTCAAGCTCAAAGCAATCCTCACACAACACACCAAATGCCTACAAAGAGCAGCACTAATGCACTAAGAATTCCTCAATCAAAGTCTATATGTTCCAAACTAGCTGCTCATGGCAATGGTGGAGGCTTATAAAGGAGAAGGAGTCTCCATGAATAGTTAAAGGATGAGCTTTCCCCAAAGAAAAGTGGGTGACCAGGCGAACAGACATGCCAGAGAAAGGATGGCGACCTTTACAATGCTAACAGCCAAGTCTGGAGTCAGCTGGAAGGCTGGCTGTTAGAACAAACTCGCCTAAATAGGATCAGCGCGGGTGCAAAACTGGGCTAGCACGCTGATATCACAACTCAATTACAGGAGAGGTCCGGTCAGCGCGTAGTGATATGAGTGGAGGGCGCGCTGTTTTTGAAATTCGACCAACACAGAAAACACGTGTGCTTCCGCACTGGCAGCGCACCAGTTAAACTATCACCCGCCAGTCAGCGCGTTTATTTTAGGAAGAGTCGCGATGATCCAATAAACTTAGGAAAAGAGGGTTTTTAGCCATTTCAGAGAGCATAAGCAAGGTGAATGTGATTTTATGACACAGTAGGGAGACTGACAAGGTGACAGTGATATTTTACTATGTAACAGATGCCCCCTAAAGCATGAAGCCCGAGAGAGTGGGAGGGGGGAAATGCTTTAGCAAGAGCTGCTGACTGGAAACACCACCAGGAAGAACCTGCAGGCAGATACAACTGATATTTCAATTACATGTAGTCGAGGCATGGGCGCAGCCATCCAAAAGACATATGAAGAAGGTCTGTGGTATGGACGCAGCCACCCAGCTGAAGATACCATAATGATAAGAGGTATGGTCGCAGCCATCCTTAAAAGACTTAGGTATGGTCGTAGCCATCCATCAATGAGTCATGTAATGATGTCCCACAAAATCGCAACCTGGCCCACAATGAACTAGAACCAGGGTCTTGCGCTCCATTTAAACCCGAACAAAGTACAAGTTCAAACATGTGAATATAGGAGTTGAGGTTGAACATGCTTGAACATCGTTTGATTACCAGCCAATGATGAAAGTCGTTAATAGACGCGAGAGGGGCCACCAATGATGACGATGGTCCTCAAGGTACTATAGGTACAATCCACGACGTGCGAATGAATGAGCCGGTGTCGAACACCCGCGGAGTCATCCGATCGGAGGCCAATGACGAAAA
>APFE031325382.1:397079-408849 GCA_000404065.3 Pinus taeda | reverse complement strand
AAAACTCCAGGGGGGTGCTTTTTCGTAAAGTTGTGTCTCTCGAGCCTGAAAAAGTATAAAACGATGCTTGAAAGAACCGCCCGATCATTACGACCGAGGAGTACTTTTCGTAAGTAGTGACCCTGACCCGAAAAAATAAAAAAGTGGTCAGAAGCACGTCGTTTTAGAACCAATAACGAGTGCGAAACGACAAACACCCGGTAATCTTTGTTGGTTTAAACGGTCGAAAAAGAGCTTTAAAGCGACCGCCTCTCGTTCCTTTTGACGAGTTGAGAGGAGGCTCGACAATATTTTCTTTTTTTATGTCAGAAAAGAGCTTAACGACGACATTTTTTTTTGGGACCAAGTGTATATAAATCCACCGTGACTTCGCCGGTTCCGAGGACCTGCACAAGGGAAACACCCGCGTAAACCCGTTCGATATGTCGAAAAACATAATGAAACATGCATTAAGGCATAATTAATGACATCAGGAGTGAATTCATGGCAAAACTATGGCAAAATACCCACATTCATAAGAACTATAGTCAAATTAGGAATTTTTTACCATAAATAGGGATTTGTAAAAATCATTTTTACCATTTTACCATTTGAGCTTTGGAGAACGTTGAAGAACTACAAAGTTGACGGAGTGAATTCCTCATCATCCGGACGTCGATCTTCTGACAGCTGGTTCCAGGTAGGTCCCTCTTGCCCTGCCAAAAATTTTGAGCGTTGGTGCGCTCTCGGTTAGCGCGGATTCGCCCATCGGGTCCGTGCTGACCGATTTTCCCAACACACACCACTTTCCGGGTCAGCGCGGAAAGCCCGTGTCCTTCCGCGCTGACCCAGAGAAAAATACATAGGCCGCCATTTTCAGCACGGTTGTTTTAGAAATAGTCGCGCTGGCGCCATGAAATTCGATTTTTTAAAATTAAATGGATAATTTCTAAATTCAAGCAACCTAATGACTTTTGGGTGATCTCGCAGGACATAATGGCCTTTACATGGCAGGAGAGAGAACATGATAACGCAGATATTGCTGATTTTGCTGATGCCGGATGCTGCAATGCAATGCGGGCATGTGGATTACTCAAATTCTTCCTTACTCCGCGCTTGAGGGCTCAGCCGGATCTGCTAGATCTCCTGATCAGAGCATGGAACCCAGTGGATGGGAAATTTACCATCTGGGGTCGAGACATCGAGTTCGACTCGTCACATATTTACTTCTTGACTGGATTATCTCGCCGAGGCGTGATGCCCATCCTAGAGGGGCATCAGCCTAGCGGCGAGACGCTTGATCAGTTGATGGCTCGTGTATGCCCACAGGCGGTCAAAACACGGAGCGGGAAGTGCAGCATCTCATCACTGGGTGTCGGTCCACATGCCGACATAGTGCTTCGCACTATACTCTTCTTAGTGACGCAGGCAGCAGGCAGCCTAGCGAACCACGAGGCCTCAAAGGCCAACGCTTTGCTAGATCTGGATTGTTTACAGCCCACGATTTTCAACTGGGCGGCAGCTGTGACCAACAGCATGAAGAGGCAGCTGAATAACTGTCGACATGGAGAGTCGAAATAGTTCGGCTATGGATCGCTTCTTCTTCCACTCATGTTTGAGCGGGTGCCGACCCTTCTGCTGCAGACTATGGTAGTGGACCCGCCGAACAACGCACGAGAGACGAGGGCCACCAAGTGGTCCCGGGTCATGCCACGTGGAGGTGGCGGGCGCTCAGTGTCGTGGGGCCTCTGTTTCCGAGAGTGGCTAGAGTGCCAGGTTATCTTCATCGAGGGCTGGCCATACGCCGGTATCGACTTCCGTGGTGATCTTGACATGCTGCTGCCTGCGGGAGAGCAGTGGGATGATGGAGGTAAAACACTTGATCTTTTTTATTTTCATTTTTGTGATGTTTTTTTATTTTTTTCATGTACATGTCCTAATAAATGCTTATGCTGTGCAGATGTGGGACCCGTGAGAGCCCTTGGCCTGGCTCCAGAGGCACTGAGGGAGGAGCAAGGCATTGGCGTCTTGGCCTTGGCTCGTGCAGGAGGCGACCAAATAGAGACCGTGATCCACAATCTGGAGGGATTACTGGCAGGAGTCCCAGATTACCAGGGGATCGAGGAGGTCCCCTTAGCTGCTTAGATCCATACAGTGGGTGTAGAACCCAGGATGCATCGCCTTTTGAGGCGGGTGGCACGAGCGGTGGCATGCTATAGAGAGCATAAACCCACCACAGTAGACACCTAGGCTTATTCCCATTGCTGTTTTGATAGACATACGTCTCAGATGTAGTCGAGGACGTTGATCTATTGAGAATGTAACTTTTTTTGAGCGCCTTAGTGCGCCCACGATATATCGATATTATATATCATATATATATTATATATATATATATATACATGGTGTATTTATGTATCTCATGCTTCTTATTGTTTGTTGATTTAATATTTCACAAAATGTCTGTCAATACAAGTTAGCCAATGATCAGTTTACAGCATTAAGTCTTCTTGGAATGTGATGATAAGTAATATAATCAAAATCTCTTTCCAATAACTTAACACGTAAATACAACCTTAATATGCAATGATCTTTGACAGAATATTGTCCATTGAGTTGGTGGACTACAAGCTGTGAATCTAAATTTACAACCAATGAGCAGATTCCGAGGTTAATCGCCTCAGCTAATAATTCAATTACAGCACTATATTCAGCTATATTTTTCGTTGTGCAACCTAGACACAGACCTTGAATATATACTAACTCACCATGAGGATCGTAGATCACCCATGCCGCAGACGACAGATTGCGAGTGCTGCGGGAAGCACCATCAGCGAAACCAACGTAAGGTGATCCAGACATCTGTTCAGAAGCAAAAGACACAATAAGCAGCCATCACGCCGACACACTAAGACAAGAATCAAAATAAACACGCACACACACTAAACACACTGTAAAAAAGCATATGCATGTAAAAAATAAATGAAAGAGTGCGTGGAATCAGGCGTAATATTTCTTAAGATATAGCCCATTACGGGGCCTGTCTAGGGGATTGCCTTCATAATCGATCAGCTCATAGGCACCTTTTTGTAGAACTCTTTTTACAATGTAGGGCCCATGCCACATTGGCTCGAGTTTCCTTGCTCCTAGCTTATCACTAGCCTGATCATAGAGCAGCACCAAGTCACCTTCGACGAAAGAGCGAGGATTAACTGAGTTATCGATGTGAGTTTTCACTCGCTTCTTTTGAGCTTCGATACCAAGGGAGGCTAGACGACGCATCTCATCTAGTCATTCCAGGTAAAGAAGCCACTCTTCTACAGGAGTAGTCTCGGGAAGTAACTCGACGGCTAATTTGAGTGAAGGAATCTCACACTCAATGGGAAGGGTTGCCTCCAGCCCATATACTAGCTGAAAAGGGGTGAAGTAGGTGGCATCTTTCACGGAGGTCCGGTAGGCCCACAATGCGGAAAACAACATCAAATGCCAATTAGACCTGTGCATGCCAATAGTTCTCTGAAGCATCGTGACCAAAACTTTGTTCACGGCTTCAACCTGACCATTCGCCTGGGGATAGTATGGAGAGGAACTATCATGCCTAAGTCCAAGTTGGGTTGTCAAGTCGACCATCATATGATTACGGAAATGTTTTCCGTGATTAGTGACAATGGCTTGTGGAACTCCAAACCGAGAGATAACATGATTGAAAAGAAACTGCGCCGCCGTATGACCATCTTCTGACAATGTGGGCATTGCCTCGGCCCATTTTGTAAAGTAATCGACAACAACGATGATGTAACCATGCCCTCGGCCGAGCGAGGGTTACATGTCACATAATCGATGCCCCACTTAGCAAAGGGGCCAACGGTCACTATGGGGTTGAGAAGGGAGACATGAAGCAAACCGCGCGAGACACAGTAGAGTTTCTTAGGAGGTAGGGAGAAAGGAAGAACGGTGGCGAAGAGGGAACCACGGTCATTCATCCAGAGACATGGTCTCTATAATAGCCTCATCAGAAGGAAATGTTTCCTTCAATGGATCCGAGGAGGTGTATTCTCCTAACCAAGGGGGAAAATCATCTGAGTCAAGCACCCCACTCGAGACGGTGGGTTCATCATGGGAAGCCGATGCAGCGACAATTTCAATGTAGTTGAGCTCAGCTGGGCTCAACGGCATCTCCTCGCCCCAAGGTTCTATCTAGTCGATGGAAGGAAGAATCCAGGGATCAGAACGAACTGAGATCATAGAGATCGAGGCGAATTTGGGAGGTGGGAGGGAAAAAACACCCATAAGGGCGGGTTCTTTGAAGAGCCCGACTCCCAAATTTTCATACGAAACTAAGGTATGCTCAGCGAAGGGTACGTTTCCCTCAAAAGAGGAAGCGAAAATGAGAGTTGATCAACCGTGACAATTTTCCCTTGATGAGGAAAAAGAATGACACGAAAGAGAGACGAAGCCACAGCACGCATAGCGTACGTCCAGCTCCGGCCTAGAAGAAGGTTATAGGTAAGACTTGCGTCTACAACCTCAACTTCAACTTCTACGGTCTTCCCTTCTAAGGTAATCGGTAGCCGTTGAAGGATACCATACGGTCGAGACTCTCTCCCGTCGAATGCTTCCAAGGTCATCGGGGACTGACTCAACATCGGAGACCCGATGGCTTTCCAACATGCAATGGACATGATGCAGGTTGAGGTGCCCTCATCAATAACTGTACGATGGATCATTTTAGAATTGATGACGACTTGTATGAGGAAAGCTATCTGATGAGGCAGTCGCGGCACATGACTCTCGAGATCGAAAGTGATTAAATCCGAGTCCGCTGGGTCTATGCCACCGATGGCCGATAGCAGGGACTTCCTCTGGGGGGGCCAGCTCTGAAGGACCTCCAATGTGGACATGGCAGATGGAGCCTACGCTAAGTCCTCCACAATGCTATAGTGCTGGGCAGCACGAGCATTCGGGTTATAGGAAGACCTCCTGAGTACCCCTTTGGGAGGGGGTCGGATTGTCGTCTTGGCACTTGGTCTCTTGATATGGAGAGGACTAGAGCTGGACGGAGGAGCACTTGAGGGAAGCTATGGCTCCTTCCCGGCGGACAACAGATAATCCTTAGCTCGAGTTGATATATGAATAGGAATAGTTCCAGCCATGAAGACCTGGGAACCGAAGGGAGAGGATGAAGAAGGATCAGCTACCATCTGGGTTTGCTGAGAGGGAAAGGGTTCTTTCAAAACAACAGGGATCCCTTGAGCACCTTTCAACAACCGACTAACCTCGGCCTGCCTAGGGTAGTCCTTAGTATAGTGGTCTTCCTCACAAATGAGGCAAGGATACTTAGGCTTGCGCTTAGCTCCTTCCTCACCAGGAGGTTTAGATGATTCCTGCTTGGGTTGATCGAACTTATTTTTCCGTTTCCCCTTTTCCTTTTTCTTGCCTTTCGAGGCTTTGCCTGTCGTAGAAGACTGAACGAAATTCACCTCGGAAGTGTTACCGGAAATAACAATGCCCTGGGAAGAGTTCTCGTTGGGTGAACTTGATTTCTGCTTCCCAGGATTGGATGACTTTTTAGAGGCCTGGCCTACAGAGCCGATGACTCCATCAACAGATGGTTTGGGCGGAGCCTTGGATGTGCCGGGCCTAGGGGCGTCTGGAAAATAATCATACAAAGTACCAGACTGAGAATAGCCTAAGTCTAGGTACTGGCGCGGGCGATCTTTGCTCTTCAGTTACCAATGCCCCATAGCGACGTCCCGCGCAACTCTTGGGGCGAAGGAGGTAGTAACCAGTCGGTGAGGAGGAAATCAGGTATCCAGAACTTGATTAACTGCGATGCCTTCTCCATTCATTAATATGATCAGGAGATATTTGTAGCAGTATCCTGCTTACGAGACGTAAGGAGATGAGTCCCCGTCTCATACCGAATGGGTAACTGAAAGTGATTTAAAAATGCCATAGCCAGTGAATTGAAATCATGGAATGATGCACGAGACAATTTGATGTACCATTTTGCTGCCGAACCGGTGAGGGTCCTCTGAAAGAGGTGAAGTCGAATCGAGTCATCGAGCCATGAATTCGACGAACACCATAAGTGATACGTCATTACATGAGCCTGAGGGTCCTCTCCAGCCTTCCCATCAAATTTGGGACAGTCACTCAAAATTTTAGTTGGAACTGGTGGCCACTTTGGGTCGTGTAGAATGGGATCATTCGTCAACTTCAACACATCAGGCAGTTCCAACGTGGCTAGAAATGGTAACTGCGGATTAAACGACATTTGCGGGGGATACGAGGTAGAACCAGAATTCCACCCGGCTCGAGGTTGCCCCCATTTTCCTTGTCCCGATGGACCATGTCCGTAAGGGCCCTGTCTAGAAGGATTTTGTCCATAAGGGTTGTTCCCGGAACCAGGTTACTAATTCTGCCCCCCAGCACCCCATTGGTTACCATATTGGCCAGCAGGTTGTTGATAATTCGGTTGAGGATTACCCTGTGGCTGTTAGTAATTCTGATAAGGGATATAAGGATTATGTCCCTGGGGTTGCTGGTATCTGTACTCGGCCTCTGAACCAGGCGGAATTTGATGGGATTGGTACCCACCAGAATGCTGGGGTTGGGATTGGTACCCACCCAAATAGGGAGGCTGGGCCTGATACCCGCCAGAGTATGGAGGCTGGGATTGATACCCGCTTGAGTAAGGAGGTTGGGATTGGTACCCACCTGAATACGGAGGCTGGGATTGGTACCCACCTTGATATGGATGTTGGGATTGAAACCCACCTAAGAGAGGAGGTCGGGATTGGTACCCGCCTGCATGCTGAGTCGTCTGGCTAGAGGGTTGACCTGGTCGGATTGGGGGCAGCGCCGCTCGCCCAGAAGGTCGAGCTTGCTGGGTGAGGGGCCGCCCTTGCGCAACCGAGGTTTGTCCCTACTGACCAGAGGGTTGCTGGGCGGTAGGCCGACCTTGCTGCACGTAAGGCTAGCCCCCTTGCCCAGAAGGGTTACGTTGCTAGTTTACGGGTTGACCTTGTTGCCCATGGGGTTGTCCCTGGTTTCCTGAAGGTTGCCCAAGATATGTAAACGCCGGACCACTAGAGACCAAAGGTTGTCCTTGTGGGCCTCCCTGCTGACCTCGGTAATTTTGACCTGTATACTGCTGCCCATAATTAGGCTGCACGTAAGGTTGTTGACCCTGGTAAGGTGGTCCTTGCTATCCTTGTCCTAGATAATACTGGCTACCACCATACCCGGTGGTGCCCCAATCCACGTTCGACGGAACGGAAATCTCATCATAAGGAATTTGGGGCAAATTGGTGTACAAATAATGATTCTCGGCATCATAGTACGGGCCTTGACCATCCAAGTTCTGGACATTACGCAAGTATTCAAAATATGCCTCCTCTTCTGTCATATACTCGGAAGCAGGAGGAGCACCACTTGCGGGGTGCACAACTCTAGAAGAAGGGGATGGTTCACCACTCTGCGTTGGACCTCGAGATGGGCCCGCAGCAGAAGTGACAGCAGATGAAGCTGTGACCGTACTAACAACTAGAGTTGACGCCACGACACAAACAGTCGGGTTGGTGGGGACTACTGTGACAGCAGAATGAGGGGCTTGGGAAACAAACGGTCCTGTGGTAGGGACGATGTTTTGACCCCAAATGGAAGAGGAAAATGCCGAGTTCATAGCATCCCGCAATGACCTATATCGCCCTGGCACCGTGACACCTGAAGACGTAATGGTGTAGGGCGTAGAGATGATGGGGGATGTTGCCGCAATGGGAGAATCTATACTCGACATAACAGACGGGCCACTAGACACTGGAGAAGCGTCGCCCATATCGTATGAAGCCATTGGAGATGGAGCACCGACAGGAGTGGCAGGTTAATCCTCGTCAGAGGGCTCCCAAATAGGGTTGTAAAAGAACTCGTAAAAATCGTATTCTGGAGCTCGATAATTCAACGGATGGATGCTCGGAACAATGGAAAGAGTGTCACAGACCGGAGTTTTAGGGGCAACAGAAGATGGAGACTCTTCTTCACTTGGGATCGAGGACGGAGTTGATGGATCCGCCAGGATGACCAAACAAAGACCCTAAATAAGCTAACGATAAAACCTACTCAAAACTAAGCGCACACAAGATCTAACCAGGTAATGTTATCGTGGCCAAATGAATTTTAAGACATAGGAACTGAACTTGACCTTTTCATGTTTCGAGAGTCGAGAAAAGGACAAAAATATGACTCTATCTACTTCGAATGTTTAATGAGAACGAAGTGACAAGACGCTCACTTACACCTTTTCTTTTAGAGAGTATGAAAAGGATCAAAAGTGACTGCTCTGGAGATTCTAAGTAAAAAGGTTTACCAAGCAACCCGTAAAACTGCTATATACACCTTGGCAATCATATGAGAACCAAGGACTTTACGTACTGCAGTCAATCTTCCCGAATGCTGTGTTCGGTGCGTTACGGTTCACAAGGCGGCAGACTCGGCTTCATATGGATAAAGGATGCAAGCCTAATGGAGTCTCCCCATATATACGCGACGGTACGTGGGAGCTCAATCCATGCTGGCACCTATTGTTTCACCGTGGAGGAATCACCCAACCACTCGACGGTAAGCTACCAGGTTTAAAGACGCCGGAACACGTCTCTAGCCTAGACCTCTAGATATTCACATTAAGTTCCAATGCGTTTTTAGGAAAATTTGGTTTATTTTACGGTTGATCTTGAATTAAGTTTTAGTTTCAGGTCCTACCATATGATCTCTCAAAAACACCTAAATGAAACTATATGCCAAAGATCATCATTATGTTCGATGAATTCTAACTATGAGAAGGTTAAGAATTTTTCAATCAAACAAAACGAATTCAAGCAATCACGCAACCTAATGTAACTAACAGCGAGGAAATGAAACTTTTCTTTTGAAGAGACAAAACAACGAAATGTTCTTTTCCTTTCAACTATTAAATGCAAAAGACACTAGTTTGCTTTTCTTTTCAATGATACAAAAGTGCTTTTAAAATGAATTAGAGAGATAGCAACACTAAGTGAAAAACTAAAATCACTCAATGCAAACACAAGAAAATTCCCAAGGCACTAAAAACCAGTTTCCTAAATCGAAGGAAAACAAGGGTTCATGAGCTATGTGATCTAAGCTCAAAAAGACACCAAGGAATTCGAAGGAGGAAAGCAAATCACTTGGAACACAATCAAACACTTTCAACAATCACCAAATGAATGTGAAAACAAAAACGAAGTTGGCTGGTCAATCCAAGAACACAAGATCCCAAACGGGAGGCTTGACACACACGGCCACTAGATGCCCTAGGGTTTGAGTGTGAAATCAATGGAGAAAAGCGAACACCTGAAGGATTAGAGTTCAAAACTAGGCAAACGACGATTCGACACACTTCAGCAATCGCAAAAGTTGAGACAAAATGCAAACCAAGCAACAAAAGAAAAAAAGGAAGGCTTTGCAAAAACTGAAAACAAGCAACAAACGAACCCTCGCGGAATAAGGCTTCACAAGCAAGCGTGTCATAGCTCAAACAAAATAACACAAGTCAAAAGCCAAGTGAAAAAGCAGGGGATAGCCAAACCAAGAGGTTTGGGAAGCCAATTTGGACAAAAAAGAATTTTACAGGATCAGCGCGGGTGACCCCTCAACAACAAGGCGATGACAAAGAAGCGCCTGTAGCAACTTTGCGCTGTCAGCGCGGAAGGACATGGATAAAGGGCGCTGACTCGAAAATAGGGTCAACGCGACTGTTAAATGTATAAACGCGATGACAGGGAGAACAAAGAAGCAACCGTGTGATGTCAGCGCATCTGTTCTGAAATAAAATGCGCTGAGGCTAAAAAGCAAACAAAATTGAACCAAAAATCCCCAAACCAAGGCAACAGGCTTTCAAGACAATTAAGGCAATTCCCAGGATGAACCAGGAAACCAATTAACAGCAAATCAATCCCCAGCCTTTGACAAGAAAGCAATAATCAAATCAAAAAACAAGGATGAACTACAAAGATACAAGCAAGCTCCCCAACGGAGTCGCCAAATTGTTGGAGAGGTAAATCCCCTCTACAGATAGAGGCGATCCCTACTAGCCCAAAAGGGGTCTAGCAAAAATCAAACAATGTTACTCTACAGGTTCCTAGTTGTAATTAACAAGTGGGTAAGGGACACCTACTTGGATTCCAACGCTATGTTTGATGAAGAGATGATCCTCTCGCTCCTTCGCTCCAGCCGATCACTGTCCTCCACTATCCTCGCAGACGGACACCTGCACAAGCAAAGAGAGAACAAACACAAGCGTAAAATCTACTAACAACAACTATATATCAGTCAGGAAAGATATAATTCACTTTGATCATTCATAAGACAAATGGGAATGGAACCATAATAGTAGTCATCTATCTTTATTAATCAGAAAATAGAGTAAGGTACAACCAAAGTCCTAACACTGAGTCCTTCTCTAGAGGGTCCAGCTAGCATGTCTTCCAAGCATTCACCTTTGAAGTAGATCTCCCAAGTCAAAGAGGTCTCTCTCTCACATACAAGGCAACAAACTCATAACCTTCCTGAAGCTCTAAAGCAATCCTCACACAACACACCAAATGCCTACAAAGAGCAGCACTAATGCACTAATAATTCCTCTATCAAAATCTATATGTTCCAAACTAGCTGCTCATGGCAATGGTGGAGGCTTATAAAGGAGAAGGAGTCTCCATGAATAGTTAAAGGATGAGCTTTCCCCAAGAAAAGTGGGTGACCAGGCGAACAGACATGCCAGAGAAAGGATGGCGACCTTTACAATGCTAACAGCCAAGTCTGGAGTCAGCTGGAAGGCTGGCTGTTAGAACAAACTCGCCTAAATAGGATCAGCGCGGGTGCAAAACTGGGCTAGCACGCTGATATCACAACTCAATTACAGGAGAGGTCCGGTCAGCGCGTAGTGATATGAGTGGAGGGCGCGCTGTTTTTGAAATTCGACCAACACAGAAAACACGTGTGCTTCCGCACTGGCAGCGCACCAGTTAAACTATCACCCGCCAGTCAGCGCGTTTATTTTAGGAAGAGTCGCGATGATCCAATAAACTTAGGAAAAGAGGGTTTTTAGCCATTTCAGAGAGCATAAGCAAGGTGAATGTGATTTTATGACACAGTAGGGAGACTGACAAGGTGACAGTGATATTTTACTATGTAACAGATGCCCCCTAAAGCATGAAGCCCGAGAGAGTGGGAGGGGGGAAATGCTTTACAAGACTGCTGAACTGGAAACACCACCAGGAAGAACCTGCAGGCAGATACAACTGATATTTCAATTACATGTAGTCGAGGCATGGGCGCAGCCATCCAAAAGACATATGAAGAAGGTCTGTGGTATGGACGCAGCCACCCAGCTGAAGATACCATAATGATAAGAGGTATGGTCGCAGCCATCCTTAAAAGACTTAGGTATGGTCGTAGCCATCCATCAATGAGTCATGTAATGATGTCCCACAAAATCGCAACCTGGCCCACAATGAACTAGAACCAGGGTCTTGCGCTCCATTTAAACCCGAACAAAGTACAAGTTCAAACATGTGAATATAGGAGTTGAGGTTGAACATGCTTGAACATCGTTTGATTACCAGCCAATGATGAAAGTCGTTAATAGACGCGAGAGGGGCCACCAATGATGACGATGGTCCTCAAGGTACTATAGGTACAATCCACGACGTGCGAATGAATGAGCCGGTGTCGAACACCCGCGGAGTCATCCGATCGGAGGCCAATGACGAAAACC
>APFE031325382.1:382077-393881 GCA_000404065.3 Pinus taeda | reverse complement strand
AAGTGACACTTGTTGCACTTGTTCTTGTAATTTTGATATATCATATAGCATTTCTTCCTCTTCTTCATGAGTCATGCTAGAGATTTTAGGTTCCTTACTAGGTGTTTTCATTTTCTTTCCTCGGGGCATTAGTTACTGATAATAATGCTCTACTATGCCCTTTGAATTCCTTCAAAATGAATTTCAAACCAATCTTAAGCAAAAATTTAAAAGAATCTACACACTTTTTTTTCACTTTGTAGGAGCTCAATATTTCCTCTGATGTATCTATGTACATTCAAATCATCCAGTTCTGAAACTATGACCTGCAGTAGCCCTCTGTGTCCTCTTTCCAATGCCACCAGTATGATCCAAATTGGATTCTCCAAGGAAGAGTTATGCAAAATCTCCCACAGTGACCTGATTATGGACTAGTTCAGTAGGGCGAACTTGTACGATCTGCCATGAGTCCCTGTTTCGTCTTTTGGCTCTAAAACTATATATACAGGAAACTACAGTCCATCCTATTTCTGCACCTTCTTACGAAATTTGAATCTAATGCTCAGAGAAAAAGTTATGATGATTTTCCCCAAGTCACCTGTTTGGAATGTAATTTAGGAGTCTGCAAAAAGACCAACTTCCTCAGATCATATCTCCGCAAATATAGTGCAAAATGCTCTGAAATTTGAACCCACGATTCAGTGCAGTGTCTTATTAAATGGGTTTTTTGTTTAGCTTCTGAAACATCGTAGAAAAGAAGTTATTGCGAAAATTCCACGATGACCTATTTGGAGTAGTGAAACCGTAGAGTCCAAAGCTCTGATACCAAATGTTATGAAACTAGCTCAAGAAAAGATAGAAAAGATAAATCAACACCTTAGAATTCAGCCTCTTCGAGGGGGAAACCTCCTTTACATTACATAAATGAACAATTCTTGGATGATACAAATGAAAATACCTCCTTTCTATATATAGGAGTCTAAGGGGTCATAACATAATCAGAGCCGACATAACAATAATAATGTAAGGGCACAATAATAACAATAGTGGGCTTCTATGGGGCACAATAGTAACAATATGGGCACTACGTGGGCACATCAATATAATAAGTGGGTTTTACTAATAACAATGGGGTTACACTAGTAGTATAGGGGCCTAACAGTATAGCCCACTGATCGGACTCCCTTTAAGTGATGACGAAGGGGCACTACAGATTTCTCCCCTAAGTGCTAGCTAGTTGATAAGACGAGGGTTCCCATGAATAACTACACTACCTCTGCCCTCATCACATCCATCCACACCACCTCCATCCTTGCCTCCATTTCTCACCCCATCACCCAAACCACCGCCACCTCCACTGTTCAATATGGCGAACTCCATAAAATTATCTGTATTCAAGGGCATAGGGAATGAGGACCCTGACCAATTTTGGTTCATCATAAAGGCTGTATTGGAAGCTCAAGGCACTGTGGATGATCACATGAATAAGGTGATGTTGGCTAGTGCTTTCCAAGATTGTGCGCTAACATGGTACATCAAGTACTCTAATGACAATGAGGCAGCTACGCTTGCAGAGATCGAGACCGTGCTGAATAAAGAATTCAGTAGGCCTAACTCTGAAGTGTAGTCGATTGTGGGATTCAAGGAAATCATGATGGAACTAGGTGAGACCCCTTGGGAGTTAGATCAAAGACTGAAGTGTAAAATCCATGAAGCCAATATGAATTTGACGGATGGGCAACACCGCGAGTGGTTCGGCCTCTCTCCTACATCACCTAAGGGTTGTGCTGTCACAACAAAAGATTACGACTGAGGTAGAAGCCTTGGAGATTGGAATGAGACTGCATGAAATGCTAATGTAAGACCCGAATCTGGGGGTTTAGCAGATTCATGCATAGTTGCAAAACCTCTGTCTTGAGATGCAAAGTCTGAAGCAGAAAAAAAATGCTCGGCTGAAGGCACGCGAAGAGGTTTGGTGCATAAAATGCAAGGGTCATGGGCATGACAAGGATCATTGTGCAGTGTTTGTGAACTACATTACATTGGGAGGACCAATGCATCTATTACTGGGGCCGCAGCAGGGCCAAGTGCAAGGCCTGTGCTATGGTGTGTTATATGTCAGGTAGCAGGGAAACACACGACTGATAATTTCTATTTGCTATAGAAATTTGTACAAATGTCACAACAACTTTTTTGCAATTTCTATCAATCAGTAGGCCATGACAAGTGCAATTATCGAAGTTACAAACTGATGATAGATAAGGCACCCGCATATAGAATGCAGACAGAAATGTGGCCTCCAAACCATGGCATTGGGGGAACGCAAGGTGAATATCAAGGGTGCAGTCAAGGCCAAGGTGGAGGAGGGCTTGGGAGAGGCCGAGGACATCTAATTTGTTACAATTATGGTGGCCTAGGACACTACACAACGTACTATCCGAATCTAACGTGATTTTCATGCTTCTACTGTACTCAGTTTGACCATGCGACTAAGGATTTCCAAATATTGTTGGCTAATATTTACGAAAAGAAGGCACAACCTTTGTAACCGACACAGAACCTCCATATGATGAGGAGTGAGCCTCGCGAGGAAGACCCTAAGGTAAACATTATGCTTCAGAGTGGAACCATGACTGGGGAGGATAAAGGGAAGCAGCCTGTAGAAGGTTCATGGGTCCACAAAGCACTAGAAAAGGAGTCTGGGTTTGATTTGGAGCACGCAAAAGAAACATTATGGAAGAAAATAAAATCTTCGTTGAGGCCTCTACCTCCGAAATTTAGGAGAAACCAACTGAAGAAATGGACCCGTCCATGCTTACCATGTTCTTGGAGACATGCATGAAGCTACTCCGTGATAGTAAGGTTGTGAAGGGCCTACAAGAATTGATCAATTGGTGCGCTGGTAAGGATAGTGCTAGTAGTGAACCACATGTGGTTAGGAAGCTTGGCAAGCATAAGGCAAGGACCGAACATGAGATGAGACTCCCGTGCATATAGGGGAATACAAGATGGACCAAGTTATCCTAGATCTGGGATCTGACGCAAATATTTTTCCAAGACAGGCTTGGGAGAGAATGGGGAGACATACACTCTAGTGGTCTCCAATACAATTAAAAATGGCGAATCAATAGAAAATTATCCCAATGGGGAGGTTGCAAGGGGTCACAGTTGACATTGAGGGTGTGAGCATGCTGGCAGACTTTGAGGTAATAGAGATTGTGGATGATAGAAATCCTTACCATATGATCCTTGGAAGCGATTGGGCCACTGACATGAATGGGGTATTCAACCTGAAGAAGTAGAAGATGATATTTGAAAACAAGTCGCTCTGCGTAGTGGTGCCACTAGATCCTGCAGAGGGACCGCACTATACAAAACCAATATGAGATTATGAAAGCGATGACAATATTTACAAGATAATAGCACAAGACCAGGATTGGGTGAATTCTACGGTAGAGGGATGCATTACATGGGATCGCAAAAGCTCCTGCACGTCAGATTCAGATGAAGAATTGGAGCATTGGTAGAACCGACTGCACGAAGTCTCAATGCTGTGTTGTAATATGATGACCAAATTGCTACGTTGTGTGCCATCCGAAGTTATGATCTGCCTCATTATGATGGGCTAACTAATGTTGATTTCTTTTTGGATGCATTTGAAAGAGAAGTACCGAAGAAACATCGTTTCTAGGCCTTCAACTGGGTACTGCGCACTATGCCTACAAGATGGTGGGGTACACACAAGGATAGTTTTAGTGATTGGTGTGACTATATGAAGATGATGAGAATATGTTTTGGGTAGCCAAAAGTATGGATGACAGATAAGTATGATGGATGAGATGACCCACACGATCACCTAGCTAAATGGAATAAGGCTTATGGCACAGAGCCCCATCCTGAGTGGGTGCATCTGTTTTGTCATATCCTGGGCATCATACCAATGAATTGGTACTCGGAAACCAAGCTCATCCATGGCATGGAGGAATGGGACATCCTGTACCAGGGATTTTTAATGACGTTCAGATTTGAGGATGGGTTTCACTGTATTGACGCGATGCTACAAGAGGTTAAAGCAACAATCTTTGGACCTGATCCACCCTGATTGGACTACCCAGTTGAGTCATGCACTAGAATGCTATAACATGACCATTGAAGAAGAAGACGAGGATCCCCAAAAAGTTAATATTCTGGAAACTGAAGGTCACCAAAAGGTTGAAGGGCCATAGGTAGAGGATCATGACGTAATTGCGCCATTAAAAACTAGGCAGTTCAACATTGGCACAGAGGTGAAACCAAAATATGTAAAAATTGGGGACTATTGGGATGATGCCATAGTAGATAAGGTCATTGAGCTCCTCTGTGAATATCAGGATTTGTTCCCCACAAATTTGTATGATCTAAAAGGGATAATAGGAGACTTGGGTGTCATGAAGATCACCCTGAAATGGGATGCTAAGCCTGTACAACAAAGGGCTTATTGCCTTAATCCTAAGTATAAGGAAATGGTTTGCACTAAGTTGGATAATATGCTCACATTAGGAATTATTGAACCATTCGAAGATTCTAATTGGTGAAGCCTGATAGTGGTTTAGGAAAATAAATAGAAGGAAGAAATAAGGATATGCATGGATCTCCAAAAGCTAAATGATACTTGCGTGCATGACCCCTTCTCGACCCTATTCACTGATGAAGTCCTGGATAATGTAGGCAGCCAAGAAGCATACTCTTTCACTGATGGGTTCTCTGGGTATCATCAGATCAAAGTCATGCCTAAAGATAGAAGAAAGATGTCCTCTATGATGGAATGGGCATGTTTTTAGTATATTGTAATGCCTTTTGGGCTGAAGAATGCACCATCAATATTTTCACTTGTAGTCATTGCGGAATTCAAAAATTTCATTCATAAGTTACTGGAACTATACTTTCACAATTGGACATTGTTTGTGTTAGAGTCGGTCTTGTTAGTCCTCTGTTAGAGATCAAAAATCTTTATGCATTTCATTTTTAGGTGTCCCGCTCGATTCATCCAGCTGCATTCCGCTAGGGGCATGCCATAATCTGACGGAAAAGGTCATGCTAGCCATTTCTCCTCATGTCTGGCTCCTATTGGCTTAGTTCTTTTCTCAATGATCACTAAAGTCCATGACAGTCAAGGTCTGGTCCTTTAATGGAAAAAAGTCATTTTTGATCATTAGGTCTAGGGATTGATCAATTTGGTCTTCAACCATGTCCAATAAAGCCATGCAGGCCAGAGTGAGGCCCTTACCAAGTTATGATTCAGAGAGTTTCATCGTCATGTTGACAGATTTCGACTGTTCTTCAAAACTCTGTTTTGAAGAAAAGTCAAACAGTGTGTCATTTGTGAAAATTTTCAAAAAAGTCTCCAGTTGATTCCTTCAGGTGTAGTCATGGTTTCTGTGGCCAAATGCCTTGTCATGAAACCCCTGCAAAAAGTGACGAAAATTTCATCATTCTAGCTAAAAATTCAAAGGAAAAAGTGAAATCCAGTGTTGTATTAAATCAACGAAAAGTGTCAAAACATAACATTAGCAAAATGGGTTTTTGAAGAAGCAAAAATTTAACCCATGACTTCAAAGTATTTATATAAGAATTCCCACAAGCAAACAAAGTTATTATGCTAATCAAGGTTATTGAGAAACATAGCAAAGTGTTTGAGAGTGCAAAGCACGCATTTGGAGGGAATTGGAGTTGTTTTGAGGAGCGTGGCACACACACAGAGGGGCACGGCATACATACAGAGTGCGGTGCACATAGAGCCACCCCGCAGTGCAAAGTTTACAAGGGCATGACGCATAGAAAGAGCATGGTGCACTAGGTTTGGTGCATGACGCACACCCACAGAGGCCGGAAATTGTGCCAAATTGCCTCAAGTTGCCTGTGAAACCCCTCAAATCGACAGGTAGGATCTATATCGTGGCTTGCTCATCAAATTTTGTGAATGTTATGGTGGTTCATGGATATGTATAATTGCAACAAAACTCATAAAACCAATCACTAAAAAAAACATCAAAGCCATGGTTGATAGGGTTGCAAAATTGTGGTGTTAGTGCCAAGGCTCCGTTATCACCCCTCATCTTTCCCTTTCTTACCATTTTTCCCTATCCCCCCTATCCCATTTTTTCCTATTTTCCCTACCCTAAAATATTACCAAACCTCTATTCCTTATCCCTCCACTCTTTGGTCAATATAAACCCCAAAACCCTACCTAATCAAAACCCCAAAACCCTACCTTATCAAATCCCCAAACCCTCCTACATATCCCTAAACAAAACTTCTCCCCATAACCCCTATTCCCATCATATTATTCCCCTCCTAATACTCCCCTGTTTTCATTGTTCCCCTTGGTGGCAGATATCACAACAACACCTAGTTTCACACCATCATCAAAGGGTAGCCCAAATACAGTACACACAGCAATTATGGCATCTAAGCATTCATCAGAGTATGATATGGAGACACAAAGTGATTCATCCTCAGAAGAACAGGCTCCCAGGAGACATCACAAGAGTGGGAAACATGTTAGGAATGAGCCAACTACCCTCACTGAATTGCAGGCATGCCCTCTTGCTATGTCATGCTTCCAACATCTATCATGTTTTGAATTTTGTCAAAGGGTGGCTAATGTTAGAGTTCATCATGAGTTGGCCCGTCTTTTTGTGCTTCACCTACATGGAGGTCAATCTATCTTGGTCGAGGTCACCTTCACATTGACACCCGACACAATATCATTTGCAACTGGCATACCAAATGTTGGAGAATAGTGGCACAAGAAACAGAAGGTGGATAGGCAACACTATGAACCTTACATTAAGGCCAGATTCTTGAAGAATCTCACAAGAGTCTTTCCATTCAGATATTTGAGAGATGAATATGCCCATGCATGACGAGGGACCTTCAGGTGAACAGGAGGCCGACTTCATCCTCATTCAGGATGATGATGCAGACGTGGAGAGTGCCAAACTTAGGATGACCATCCAGGAGCAGAAAACGGAGATCCAAGACTTGTCACTCAATTTGGAGAGGGCCAAATGGATTATCAGGTATTTGGAGCAGAGGAACAAAAAGCTTGAGGACCAACATTATATCATGGAACTGAAAAGCATTCGTGAGAATCGCCAAGCTATCCATAGAGGAGGATTGAGCTCACTCCCTTGGAGCAAGAGATTAACAATGATCATGAGTCTCGGCTCGAGCGCATCAACATCCACCTTGAGAGACTGCTAGAGAAGGTCAATAGGGACAAAACCATACTAAGGCAGATGGTTTATCATTACAGGGCATGGAACATGAGTTCAAAGACTCGGATAAAGAGCTTGAAAGCAAAAGTGAGCATAGCGACAAAGAGGAAAAAGAGGAAAAAAGAGAAATATCGGATTTGAATCTTGGCTGAAGCCTCTGTGACCCAGCATAGTACCTCTTAGAGAACCTCCAGCCCAAATTTCAAGAAATTTGGGGCAATTTTGGTCACATGGCAAATTTTTGGTCACAACACAGGTTTTTTCTCCCTGTGTGTTGCACCACTGGCGCGACGCTTAGGATTGGGAGCTCCAAATTGCAAATGGCTTGCATTTTGGGATTCCGCATGCAAAATCATGAGTACTGGTGCTTGGACAAGAAATTTGGGCATGATTTGAGTCTCCAGGAGGTCAAAAACACTCAAAAAATGACCTCACTGCCCCTATTTTGACACACAGGAATCAGACTTGGTAGAATGAAGATTTGGAGGGGAAAATGACCACTAAATTCATAAATTTCACTTGGGTTGGAAAGTAGACAGGCCAATCTTTCCAACAAGCACACTTGGGCTCAATTTTGACTCCTTCCGGTACCTCAAAATAGCCTCCAAAGTTGCGCAGCGCATATAGAATTGGGTGCGACGCATATAGAGAAAAAGGCCAATTCACCTCCGTTTCGCGAAATTTCGATTCACGACTTTCTCCAAGTGGGTCCACTCATCTACACTTCACTTTTTTTGGAAACTAAGGCAAATTTGAAAGAGTTTGGCTTCTATCCAAGTGGCAAAGGAAGGCAAACGGTCACCCAAGCCATTTGTCATCTTTGTAATGCTGCACCTGTAGCTAATGGTTGGCTTTCCATCTCCATTTTGTAATGATTTGAGAAACTCCCCAACTCTTGGTTGTTCTATCTCCTCATAGCATGGTATATTTATTGTATGCAAACTATTTGCAAAGGGTTGGTTGTCTTGTAATTTCGAGGAGACTGTGGGAAAGAAACTTTGTTTCTTCATTGTATATTTTGACAGAGGATTAATGAAAGGCAATGACTCTGTTTCATGAGATTCATGTGGTTATGAGTGTAGAAAATGTGTTTTTCCTTATTTTTCATATGTATTTCATTATGTTTCATAGTTCACTCATATTCATTTCAGTGAAATTTTCTGAGTAAGATAAGGTAGAATTCATTTTTATTGCTCTGCATGTGGGAAAGTTTCATGTTGTGTATTTCTCTTCTGTTGAAAAGGATTCATTTTTCATGCCATTTTCACCCTCCTAAAACAATCTTTCCATTCTGCATTACTTCAAATTTTATTGCTAGACTTTGTGGCTGTCTTGCCTCATGAATTAATCTGTGCCTTTGTATTAAATTCTTTACTCATTTGCTGTCCATTGGTCCCATACTATCCCAGAAACTCAGTCATTCATAAAAGAATTGTTTCTCGTATCCATATTTACTTACTAGCCTAAGATCAATATTTCACTTTAAGTCATCTCAGACCATTTCGTTTACTTATTTGCTGAGCGTGACTCGGAGAGAGCCCTCTCCTGTTCTGGTAGGGCTAGCTACAAGACTGAGCGTGGTTTTTGGTTACCCTGAATTTTGCCTTCCTTCAGCCTAAGGTGGATTTAGGTGCTAACACAGTGGCGACTCCGGTGGGGATGAATTAATCCCCTTCTTCATAATTCTAAGCTTCCAGATGATAAGTTTAGGATTTGAAAGGCTGAGTGAGTTGGTTCTGTCCTTTGATTTTTCTCAATAGCATGCTGGCTTCTAGAAGATATACCAGAGATAATCCAGATCTAGATCCTCTGCACATCTACGAAAATCCCAATTTGATTGCAAGAATTCATCGTCAACAGAGCTCTATATCTCCCGTGTTCAAATCCCATTCATGCCCCGAAATTTTTGAGTATCTTGAAGAGCTAGATTTTGATGAGCAGTTTGAACTATCATTGTTTGAGACCAAATCAGAAAGGGCGGTTTACTCTACTGTCCACAATTCACAGTTTCTTGTAGACTTGGAGACGGAAAGGACTAACCAGTCAATTGATAATTACATTATAGCTCAGCTTCAAACTCTAATTGCTAGCCCCCTACAAACTGTGCACACTCCTCCAACACCTCCAAGGCTAAATCCACCAAGAGTGATGGCTGCGCATTTTGCACCTCTTGTTCTGCCTCAAGTTTTAGATGATATGCCTGCAGATTATCAAAGAAAAATCCCATTTTTTGATGGCACTCCTAACAACATTACTGCTTAGTAACATGTGGACAAAATGGCAGACTTCTATGAACTTCATGAGATCGATGCAGAGAATGTGGAAATGAGACTCTTTGTACAGACATTTTCCGGTGAAGTGAGGAAATGGTTCATAGGTTTGCCGGCTACACGCATCGCTACCTTGGCTGACCTACAAAGACAATTTTTAAACCGCTGGGAAGTGAAAAAGAATCCTCTTCAAATTCTGGTTGAATATGAGCAATTCAAAAGAAACACTGGTGAGTCGGTCCAAGACTATTGCATTAGATTCAATTCAGTTTATAAAGAAATTCCAGATCATATAAGGCCACCTATGGGCCTTTTCATGCGGAAAGAGTTATTTTTGCTGACAAAACTAACCTCCCTAGGAGTCTAAGACTCTCTAGTGACAAACAAGACAATTAAGAGCAATCCTTCTCTAAACATGCATTATTATATGAGAAACCAAGTGTTTTTCGATCCTACCTGAAGTCCAACGCTTGTTGTAGCAGTCTAGCCTCGTCGATCCAGATGAGCTCCTCCTTCACTTTGAAGCTTGCATACACTAACAATCAAACGATTACACAACACCTGAATATTCCATAAAACAAAGCATATTCAACATATAGACCAAGGAGTAAATGAAACAATTCATTAACAACAAATCATTGAGAAGAATGGACTTATTTGTATTAAGGAAACAAAAAAGAAACCATTACAACCTGAGCCTTGGTGTTGTGCAAGTTCCTCCAGGGTCCAGCAAGAGTTTTCCTCTACTTTGACAAGCTCACCCACTTCCAAATGAAACAAGAAAGGATGGTAATCTCTCCTCACAAGTTTACAATAAGTCCTAATTCCAGCAGCATTTACCCTTTGGAATGTTCAGCTTTCAACCTCCCCTCCTCTGGCCCAATGCCTGTATTTATAGTGTTCTTAGAGGAAGTTATTCAGTTCCAACATCAATGGGATACTCCCTCTTTTGGATGGGGTAGCTCCTCTCTTGATGGGATAAGTTCCTCTATCATAGGGATGCATGAACCATCTGGAGGCGCTCAATACATGTCAAACACTTTTCTAGAAGGCTCTAGAAGTGACCACAAGTAACTTTTTAAAGATGAAACTTGCGCCTTTTGACCTTTACAGGGGTATGCACCCATCCTTTTGCTTACAGAGCATACAAGTACGCAGGTACAATGAACTTGGGATGCGTACACGCAGGCAAGGTAGAGAGAACCTGCATACCCAGAGATAAACATGATTTTTAATGACTTTCTCTCTTTTTGAAGTTTGACATGGAGAGCAGAGGTATAAGGCTTGACAAGGAGGATAATATGACTATTGATGGAGCCATATTAACTGCAGATAGTCTTGGTGACAAATTTCAGTGTAACAGATTGCCCCCTAAAGTGCGAAGCCTGTATAGATAAGGGTTTTATATCATCTAGGAAGGGTGAAGTACTTTATCATTTCGAGGATTATCTTGTGGAGAGCCCGGTCAGAACCTGCAATTTTCAACACAAAATACATGTATAAGATTATATCATCGCTGAGGTAGGCATTCCCATACTCAGATCAAAAACTTTAACTAACAGACTAACTACTACTCTGATACAGGAATGCTTTCATAGTACATCATATCATAGACTCGTGTAGACACAGTATGGACGCAACCATCTGTTTATAATTGGTCTACAATATAATGAATACAAAACTCCTCGCAGCCTGGATGGTGGAAACTAGATCCAGGGTCTTCATCTCTACTTTCCGAATTGGTACGATTCTAGCCATGTGAATAAATGAGTCGATGTCGAACATGGTAGAAACCACTTGATTACCAGTCAATGATGTAAACTGTTAACAAGTGTGAGAGAGACCACCAGTAATGTCAATGGTTCTCAAATTACCCAGCACAATCCATGAGATGTGAATGAATGAGTCGATGTCGAACATTTCATGGAATCCTTCGATCGCAAGTCAATGATGAAAACTGACGTCGAAGGCGAGAAACCTGCCATGGATGCATGCAGACTCCAAGGTACTGACGATTTCTAAGTCAACTCTCTAAATAATGTGCTGATGTCGATAGAAAGCGACCCGTCGCAGGCAAGCCCACAACACGAAATCATAGTTCAAGTTGAAGAAATGTTGCTGCAAGGACTGACTCAATGATGACACAATGAATGATAGGTATTTTGCGGTTGAATGTTTTGTTTCGGACCTCTTGAACACATAACGACACAACAGATGGTTTGGTGATAAATGACTCAAAGTTGACTCCCATAACCCGGCTAAAGATGTCAAATGATCTTGGTCAACTGTGAGGTAA
>APFE031325382.1:321276-354334 GCA_000404065.3 Pinus taeda | reverse complement strand
TCATTGTTAGATGGATTCTCAGGATTTAATCAGATTTTAGTTCACCCAGATGACCAAGATAAAACTGCCTTTACAACACCCTGGGGAACCTTTAAATATGTGAAAATGCCTTTTGGACTCAAAAATGCAAGGTCCACATTTCAGAGAGAAATGGACATAGCCTTTGCTAAAGAGATCCATGAATTTTTAGTCATATACCTTGATGATCTCACTGCTTTTTCAAAATCAGACCAAGAACATTTAGATCCTTTGAGGCAAGTGTTCCTAATTTGCAGAAAATATGGCATATCATTGAACCCAAAGAAATCATTATTTGGCCTGGAAGAAGGCAAACTCCTACGTCAAATAATTTCTAAAGGTGGAATAAGAATAGATCCAGACAGAATGCAAGCTATTCTTCAAGTCCCTCACCCAAGAAACATCAAGGAATTACAAGCCTTTTTAGGGAAAATCAATTTCCTAAGAAGATTCATTCCCAATCTGGCCGAGCTGATTAGATTGTTGAATAATATGCTGAAGAAATATTCTAAAGTCAAATGGACAATAGAAGCTAAACAAGCCTTTGAGGAAATCAAAATAGCTTTGACAAGAACATCTGTTCTTACAAGTCCCAGGTTTGATAGAGATTTCATAATCTTTTCCTTTGCATCTGATCATACTATTACTGCAATCCTATTACAAAAAGATGACCTAGGATGTGAAAAGCCCATTTCTTTATTCAGCAATACACTTAGAGATGCTCCACTCAAATACCAAATCATGGAGAAGCAAGCCTATGCTCTTGTGAAGGCCATAAAGGATTTCATAATTTATATCTTGTACTCTCATGTAATTGCCTATGTTCCAAATGCAACGGCCAAAGATATTCGTACTCAAGAGGGAATTGAAGATAAAAGGGGAAAATGGATAGCCAACATTTTAGAGTATGACATTAATATCAAACCAGCAAAACTCATAAAGGGACAAGGGTGAGCCAAATTAATGACTGAAACCAACTTTTAAGCCCTTGACATCAATGAACTGGATAACGAACAGGAGATGGCGACTCCAAAGATCAATCAAGCCTTTTTACAATCACCTTAGTACATTGATATATGTTTTGTATTATTAAACCTGCAAGCTCCTCCAGGGTTATCCATAACTAAAAAGAGATTCTTGGAAATGAAAGCTTCAAAGTTTTGTATTATAGACAATGTTTTATTTTGGAAAAATCATGAAGGTATTTTTCTTAATTGCCTAGTTCAGGATGAAACTGACAAACACTCAAGGAATTTCATGCAGGGGACTATGGAGGACACTTATACTGGAAATCCACAACTGATAAGATTCTAAGAGTTGGTTTTTATTTGCCCTCCCTATTTACTGATGTAAGAAAATTTGTAGTTTCTTGCCATAAATGCTATATCTTTGAAGGCAAAAGAAAGTTGTTACCCTTACCCCTAAAACATATTTCAACTGAAAGGCCTTTTCAACAATGGGGTTTAGATTTCATTGGATAAATTCATCCTTCCTCTTCTGGACAACACAAGTGGATCTTAACTACCACATATTACTTTACCAAATGGATAGAAGCTATCCCTTGTAGACAAGACAATGACTCAATCATCATGCAATTCTTAGAAACCAATATCATGTCTAGATTTGGCTGTCTAGAAAAGATTATTACAGACAATGTTGCTACCTTTAAGTCCAAAAGAATGATCAATTATTGCCACAAATACCACATTACCTAGGTCATTCCATAGCATATTACCCCCAAGGTAATGGCCTAGCAGAATCATCCAATAAAATCCTAATCAACATCATCAAAAAAGTCTTGGAGGAGAACAAAAAGAACTGGCATAAAAAGTTAGTAAATGCATTGTGGGCAGACAGATTGACCACAAAAAGATCTATTGGAACCAACCCATATGAATTGGTTTATGGCATGGAGGTTGTGTTCCCCTCATCCTTGGGAATCCCTGTGATCATATTGTTGCAAGAGTTACAAGTAGAACCCAATGAAATTCAAAGGAGAATCAATCAAACTATTCACTTGCAACAAACTAGAGAGGAAGTACATTAGAGAACTCAGGTTAGAGAACTTAGGTTCTGCAAGAAAAAATCAAGAAAATTTTTGACAAAATAACAAAAGCTGAGGATTTCTTCATAGGAGACAAAGTGTTAAAGTGGGACTCTAGAAGGGAAGACAAAGGAAAACATGGCAAATTTGATTCCCTGTGGAAAGGCCCTTTTGTCATCCAGGCTGTACAAGGAAACAACACCTATTTTTTGAAGAGTTTGGATGGCACAAAAGCTCAGGAAGGCCCAGTCAATGGGTGAATTCTCAAGCATTAAATTGACCCTCCTTGTTAAACAGAACAAGAGGGTAGTATGTACATGAAAATTCTTTACTTTAGCAGTTCATTTTAGCAATATGATAGGAAATATGATGCAACAAATTTTGAGAAAGAAGCAAACATATATACCACCCTGGGTGCTTATTTTTATATCCTTACTTTTTCCAAGTTCTTTCCTGATAGTTTATGACAAACAATTCTGATTAACAATCAAAGACAACTGCAATTAGATTCAGAACAGCTTATGTGAATAGCACTTATGCCACAAAGGTTCAATTGTTTAGCTTGCAGCAAAATGAAGTTTTATAAACATAGGAAGAAATGAGAATGAGGCCATCTGACCTGTTGTTGTTGGCTTTTCTCCTGGAAAATCCATCCCCAAGCGGAGCCACTGTTAGGTTCCTATACCAATAGGTGTCATTTCTCATGATTGACTGTGGAAATACCAAATATGATCATTCTTTCCATGCTGCAAAGGTTCCATATTATCAATAAGATTCAGATAAAGAGAAGAGAAAGGAATCTCAAAGAGAGACCAACAGAGTGGCTTGTTAAAATATGCAATCAGAGAAGTGAAATCACTGACCTTCTCACAGTTGATGAATAGCCAACATTTTAACCCTAGTTAGGTCATGTTTAAATTTCTTGTTTTAGAATAGAGAATAAGATTTGCTCAAATAGTTCAAGCTTGGTAGATCACTAGATTAGATAGAGAATTAAAGGGCCCTACTGCTCAATCTGAGCCCTTGGTTGAAATAAGGATAGATTTAGATAGGAGGGCAGCCAAAAGAAAAGAGGAAAAGTAGGGTTTGCTAGCTCAAATTCACCCAATCAAAGGAAGAAAAAATGTTAGGTATTTTAGGTTGGGTAGGCAGATAATTGTGAGGTTGCAGAAAGCAGAGTGATGTTCAGTTTAAATAGTATCACCAGCATCATGGCAAAGTGGCTACAAGTTCAGTGGAGCATGAATAACGTCCCCTTTCATTTCCCCAACAAATTTCACTAACATCCCCTAAGGATATTGAGATCTACTCAATAGTCCTAATCCATTTCATTTTTGAAAGATACTAAGCAAAACATTGTATTTTCTTGGTAAACACAAGCCACATTTATGGTGTAAAAATAATCATCTCATTTTCCCTTCATCTCCTAAAAAATCTCAGTTTTACCCTCAAAACTTAGAATTTCCCTATCACTTGTCATATTAACATGCTAACTTTAGTATATAACTCCTATATTAATGTTTCCCTATCCTTACTAGGTATTTAAAGAAAAAAACCCAAAAATACTATATATATCCCACCCCCGCCTACTATGGCTATGGTTCAAATAGTCCTTGGGAACCATTGGTCCATCTGGGGCCAATGACAGCCCACCATGTGTCCCACTGGGATTTGTTAGACCTCTGGTCAAACAAATAACCATACACGCCACACCCGCGCAATAAACCTATTTAATTAACCTTTGGTTAATTAAAATGTCATGTTTGTGCCACATTTCCCAAATAAAAGGAAGTTCGAAACCCACCGAACCTTACAAAAATTGAAATTTCTCGTGCACGCTATTCTGTTAAACCCCTGACAAATTACCTTCCCGTCCACCGTCAAATCACCTTCTCTAGATCCGACAGTCCTCATTGATATCGGAAATGCCTCGACATCAGGTTGTTAGCACCCGATGGTCGGCGGTTTTCCTGTCGTACTCAGGGAAACTTGGTACGTTCCCATTGCATCGAGTCGATGCTGATAGAAACCGCACCCGTACCAAAGGCGGTCTGATGGAAACCATATCCACCCTCCGTCCTTCCGCCTGCGTCACTGTCCCGTCAGCGAACATGTCATCGCCCACACTACTCCTCCAGCCGCCATGTCCACCATGTCAGCAAGCCATGTCAGCAGCCGCGTCACCCTTCGTACCTCGCTACCGGAAAAAGCAACATCATGCTAACGCCATCCCTGAAACGCGCCAAAAAGCCCGAAAAGTCCAAATTTTTATAAAAAACATGGGAAAATGATTGTTTTGTTTATTTTCGAAGCTCGTTGACTGCACAACCCTGCATGCGATTTTACAATTAATTGGCCATCGTTACTGCATAGTTCATCACCCAGCTAAGTCAACTCCACAATGCATCACTTCAGCTCAGCCTGCAGTCTCCACCTTACCTCAAGAACCCGTCAACCAGGTATTTACCCCACAGTCTTCCTTCAACCCTATTTTTAAGCAATTTCTCCCGTAAAATCACATGAAAAGTTAAATTTAAGTCAAAAGAATTGTTGCCCGTGACCTCTGCACTAAAAACAATGACTACCTGACCATTGTTACTGGAGAAAACCTACAAATTCTGCTTGTAACCTCTGCAAATCGCCCGTGAAACTTCAATTCTAGCCCGCCTTTCGCCTCTGAAATTGTGTAAAATTACCAGCAAGGGAGAATTCTTCCCCTGTTTCTTCCAAACTTTCAAGCTACTTGTGTAATTTCCTGTGAGAAACCCAAGCCACTGCTATGTTGCCTATTACCCCAAAGAGTTCTAAACCCAAGGTTAGGGTCACTTAGTAGCTTGAAAGGGAGGCTACCTTCACAGTCTTGTCCAACCTCCCCACTACAGTTTGCATAATTCACCTTTTATACCATGAATGCTACCCAGTGAGGTCACCACAAAATAAAATTCAGTCTGCAAATTCCTGACAAAAGTCTTAGAGTCAAAGTTCTCTCTTCCGTTGTTTCATAAACATACATTGTAGTCAAGACACAATCAATTGAAGTATGGATGCTCCAGCGGCTCTCAACATTTCCCCCTTGAATGCACCACATAAGGATTTGGAGTGGCTACCTCTGGCAGACAGGGACTTCCAGATTAAGGACATGATGGGTCTCAAGTATCACCTGCAAAATTTTTGTCAATTAAGAAATAGCCATAGAAATAACATTGATGTCCTGAGAATCTGGGAATCCAACATGCCCATCTACTACATCCCTTCAGTTAATGTGCTGCCTGACTTCATTCATATATGCCATGCAAACTATAATCCTACACAAAGAGCAATCCTCACTTCAGATGGATCTGTACTGTTCTACATTACTCCTCAATCCATAAATGAAATGTTGAACTTTGGGCCACCTCAACCTCTGGTTCCTCTCACAATGAAACTCTTGCATGATCAAGGTGCAAAACTTTCTAGCTCAGAAATAGCAAGAGTAGGTAAGCTGTTCATGCAACCACAGTGTCAGGCCAATCATCCTCCACCCTATCATCAATTCTCATTCAATGAAACAGGCAAGCTTCTAATAGATATGATATCCTACATTCTAGGAAGAAAAACCAGTGAGTTTTTGGATGAAACTGTGTTTGTGCTAATGTCCATGTTCACTCTAGGATGACCCCCTGCTGTCATGTATGACTATGCCACCTTCCTAGCAAACAAAATACATGAGCAATTCATGATGTTGGATAGAGAAAGAGTGTTCAAATATACCTCTTACATATACCATCTGCTGGTGTACTATCACCTTGATAGTTTCCAAGTTCCTCTCAAGAAACTAGATTCCAAAGGAGAGAGGAGATCTGTCATCTTCTGGACTTCAGTTTTCCATGAAGTCCAACTCTCACCCTATACATATTGTGAGTTTATTTATATGTTCATTTACCCAGCCACTTGTCTGTTAATGATGACTCCTCCTGGCAGGCTCATTGCTGAAATGTAGAGAATTCTACATCTTTCAAGGGGCTACAACATTGGTGATTGGTACTTCTACCAAAACCATACAGTGATAAGGATTTATGGTTGTGAGTTGCCCCCCTACAAACTGCCAAGATATGTCCCCATGAGACTTTTTGCCTTGGAATATTTCAGGAAATTTAGTAGTGCAGATTTGACTCATTTCCATGGCAAAAACAAGAAGGCATAGCTCAAGATTAGACATCAATTGGGTCCTTTTGTTTTCAATAAAATGGAAGAAGCCTGGAGTGATGCAGACAAGATGCTAAGGGAAGAACTCATGCTGGAACAAAGCTTCATTAGGGAACCATATAACCAAAAACACTTCATAAGCTATAGAATAGTAAAAAACAGGCTTTCAGGATATGTGCACCAGTCAATCCCTCACATTGAAAAATATGCAAATCGACAAGAATGGGTAGAGGGCACACTAATTGAAGATATTACTGAAGAAGAAAGATTAGAAAAGGAAATGAAATATTATGAGAAGATAATTGACCTGGATTATTGTGCATAGGTCTCTTTCATGCAACCTAAACATATTGGAGTAAGCACATCAGCTACTACAACTTCACAACAACCATCTCAAGAAGCCACTCCACCTGCAGGGAAAGGTAAAGGAATTCAACATTTAGAGTAGTAGAGTACAATGGCAGAACAACCATCTACAAATCAGGAAAAGGGTCAAGAACAAGTCCCTTCAACCCAAATATAGGCAGCTGAAGTCCCTGTACTACAAACCCCTCACAATGAAGGAAGAGCCAAAAAGAGGGACATAACTGAAGAGACACCTATATGGACATCTACAGAACAGCAGGGCGAGAAAAGACAAAGGCTAAACCCCTATTCTGTGGAGGAATTCACCGAAGAAACAACAGGTAACATCAGGGGTGAGGGAACTTCTGAACAGTAGATCCCTCCAGTTTTGGAAACATCGACCAACTCCTTTTAGCAGGAGCAAGAGAGACATCTTGGTGTGGAGGTTTAATCCACCAAACAAAAGAGCAAGCAGGGCTCGGATATCAAGAGAGCATTCACACAAATTAAAGCTAGAAATGAACCAGTGAGGTTTCAACTTTATAATCAATTGTTAAGAATGGCTCCTACCAATCAATAAAGGCTTATGGAAGCCTATGATATGTACGCAGGGAAGATGACTCTTAGTCACTTCAGGCCCAATATACAGCAGCCACAGTCAGCTACAGATTATATTAAGACCAATCTGGAAGTTCTTTCCAAAGACATCCATCCGATAGACCAGATTGAGTTGCACAAATAGGCTGGAGAAATGGTATACTCCACCTTGGTAGACAAAGCTCTAATGGCCCATAGATTACAAAATTCATTATATAACACTTCTGCCCAATTAGAGCTGGAAAACGCCTCCTCATTGGCCAAGGATAATAGAATAAAATCCTTCGAAGAAATCATTATAGAATTGGGACATGATCCCAAGGATCCCAAAGGTGCACATGCCTTGATAAGGAAAAAGGAGGAGGACATAGCAGCCTTGAGAAGACAATTGAAGCTGTCAGCTACAATGCATCCTCAAACCACAGAGGTGGCACAGCAAAAGGAAGAAGAGGATGTGGTCAGCTTACTAATGAGGATGAACCAAAGACTGTTGGATACAGAAAAGGCCTTGGAAGAAGCTCTACAAGGAAAACAGCAAGAGTTGGCCTCTCAACTAGCCCAAACAGCTCTAATTCTCACAGCTCCTCCTCCAGTAGTCACTATAACAACACCTCCCCTTGATCCAACATCAACAATAGGTACATCAACTTCAGCAGCAGCTACAGCGAGTGCACTACAAGAGGCCATCCTGAGCATGGAGGAGATGATGAAAGAGATAAAAGATTTGGAGACCCAGATGGCAGAACTGAAAGAAACCAAAGAAAAACTAGCTAAAATTGAGGTTAGTTATGACAAGTCAAAGATGACTGTAGCAGAGAAAACCAAGGAAGTAAAGGCCCTAGAGAATAAAATAAAAGCCTTAGAGAAGGACCTCACTCTCCATAGAACCCTAACAGAAATAAAGACCATTTTGTGGGATAAGATTGGCCAAGCTATTGTTGATCAGTGGACAGAAATACAAACTATTTTTGATCAGATAGAGTTGATAGGAGTGGCTCAGTATGAAACTCAAAAGGCCAGGGTATTATTGGCCAATAAGGCTGAGCAAGCCAACCAAATGATTCATTTTTTGAACACTCATACCAGTGAAAATTTAGCATCTCTGGACATTCATAACAGGACAAAGACTATTTTAAGAGTCAAGAAGGTGCTAACTATGAGAAATTTTGTTCAGACAGTAGAAAGAAAATGCTAGGAAATGCAAGCAGATATAGAAGCCTTCAGACATAAATTTGCAATGTTACAATGCAAAGGTTTACCTAGCTTGGTTACTAGCAGTGGAAAGTTGTTAAAGCAAGAACAATATGCTCATAGGCTAAATACCTAACTACAAAATCAGATTACAGCATCATCAAGCAGCACAGAAGAGACAGTGCCTCCCTCTGGACAGAGTTTGTATGATAAACTGGAAAGTTTTTTTTCATTGAGCATGAGGTGGCACATCTTTTTGATTTCCAGCCAAATTATTATAGGTACATTGAAGCTGAGTATGCTGGAAGTTTTACCAAAATAAGTTGAGTTCTCCTCTTTTGTAAATTGTTGGCATTACAGTTAAAATGTAATATCAGGAAAAATCAAATCAGCTGAGGGGAAGGTTCGCGCCAAAAGATGAAACAAACTCAGGCACAGGTGGAAAAAGAAAGCACAACAGGAATGCACATCAGGAAAGCAGTCATCAGCTAACTATCAGAGTCAAAAAGTCAGTAATAAGCAAGACACCTAAGATAGCCAGTACAACATATTTATTTCCTCAATTATTGCTGCACGGTTTTTTCTACAATAATTATTGCTTTTGCCAGAGTAGATGGATAAATATATGTCTAGATATTTCCCTACCGGATATTTTATGAACTTCTTATAAATACTTTCAAAAGAGATGTATTATTGTTGGCTAATGAATATCATTCTGGACCAGCTCTATAAATTTTGAGAACTACTTTGAAATAAAATTGTTGGATGTTGTGTTGGTGAATTTGTTGGATGTGGAATCAATGGCTAAAGGATGTGTTGCAGAATTCTTGTGTTGATGAATGGATCAATAAGTTTCCCTTACTCTTAAGTTAATGTATTTGTATTTTATTTATCATATGAATACTATGTTCTAAATTACAGGAAGAAAGGATAACCCAAAATTTACTATCTGTACTCTGTGTTCAATTCCTCTAGTTTTCTATGTTTTCCACAGGACCATCATGGGCAAGAATTCTTAAGTTCTCTTGTCTCCCTGGTTCTTACACATTAAATATCATCAAGGAATTCTTAATTGCTCCCTGATAATGTTACACAATTTCCCTCGGTTAACATAATGAAAGATTCTTGATTGCCTTTCATTTCTTGACTTCATTTCATTCTACTCTCTGCTTCAATATTGTTCTATGTTTAACTATCCTGCTCTACAATCTTCCCATTGCCAAAGAAACCATATCCAAAAGTTTATTTCATTAGACTCCATCAACCCAATGGTCTGAACTTCTCTCAACTTACTGCCTTATTCTATTGAATGTCATCTTCCAAACACCAAACAAACGTGTGTTTCATAACTACCCTAACATACAATCAAACAAATCTAAATCACAAAGAGAGAGCCCTCTCTGGTTGCAGATTGGCTAGGATCTACAGTTGAAAGATTGATTAGTGGTTACCTCGGCCGTATTCGCTCCTGGATCCAAGGAACAACCTGAGTGATAACAAAAAGAAATCCCAGTCAAAGAGGCAGAAAATATTCTCTCTTTTAATTTAGAGAATGAGATTTCTAAATTGAAGGTATCTATTCCCTTGACTGAAATAATGAGGAACAACAGTTATAGAGGGCAAGTATCTAAAATGTTGAATTTGGACCCAATGTCCGACATGGTGAATGTCGAAGATGATCAACCTGAAATGATTTTTGGTCTAGCATGGAATGGTGAGTCTCCTGATAGTGATGTGCCACCTTTTTATATCAGTGTAAGATTGCATGATTTTGTGTTACATAATGCCATGTTCGATTCTAGAGCTTCTCACAATCTTATGCCCAAGGCTATTATGGATAAGCTTGGTTTGGACATCACTCGGCAATACCATGATCTCTATTCGTTTGATTCCAACAAAGTAAGATGTATAGGACTCATCAAAGACTTGGTTGTGAGTTTAGATCAACTCCCAATGAAGAATGTTTTGATGGATGTTGTTGTAGCAGATATTCCTCCCAGGTTTGGCATGCTTCTTTCCAGGTCTTGGGTAACAAAATTGAAAGGGACATTACAACTAGATTTCTCCTATGCAACGATTCCGGTGTTTGGACAAATGAGGAAATTGTATCGGGAAAAAAAATGAAATGCATGATTACAAGCAAGGAGAAACCAATAAATCATACAATTAATTATGTACATACAGATTTAGAGTCTTTTGTTTTGTATTCTGATAGTTTCAATGATATTGATAGTCAGTTAGTAGAAGCAGATAATATTCCAGAAATAAAAGAAAATTTTAGAGGAGTTTTAAAGAAAGAAGAACAAGAACAGCATAACACCGTTGAGCGATCAGTTGAAAGTAATGGACAACAAGAAGACAAAGCACAGCAAATAGATTTCCAGCACTTGCAAGAGGAGGAAGAAGGTTTTTGGACCATGGATTTCGATGGAGCAGTGGGAAATGATGGCGCTGGAATTGGAATTTGGGTACGCAGTTCTTTCTCCACCCCGAACAAAGTCCCTAGTAATGTGCGGGTATGCTCATACAAGTTAGCTTTTTTATTGTTCCAATAATGAAGCTAAGTATGAAGCTCTGATTGCTGGTCTAAAAATTCTAAGGAAGCTAAATGCTAAGAGGATTTCAGTATATGGCGACTCCGAATTGGTAATTAAGCAAGTCAGAGGTGAATATCAAGCAAAGCATCCTAGGATGTGTGCTTACCGTAATGTAGTTCTAGACATCCTAAAATTATTTTCAGAATATACCTTGACATGTGTGCCTCATATACAAAATAGTATTGTTGATGCTCTTGCTAAGGCAACAAGTAGTTTGAAGATCCCAATGAACTCCAGCAGTAAATTTGAAATCCATGTCAAGCATTGTCCAACCGTTCTAGACAATCAGAGATATTGGTAAGTTTTCCAAGATGATGAGGAGATTGATGATTTTCTGCAAAACAAAGACAAGTTCAAAGAGACCTCAATTGATGTATAAAATGATGATGGTAAAGGTAATGGCACAGATGAGGTGTAGATCAATGAAATGGACGTGTTGCAACTGAAGAATAACATTATTCCTAAAGGCTTGATACCTTTAGAAGAACTTTTTGATCAAGGTGATGTAGCCCGCAAGCCAACATTGCAGCCAACAGAGAAGGGTGTGGAAGAGGTCAATATCGGAACAACTGCTAATCCTAAATTGGTAAAATTGTCTAAAGTATTGCCACCAAAAAATAAAGGACAAATATATCAGTTTGCTGTCTTCATTTGCAGATGTGTTTTCCTGGGACTATTCTGAATTAAAAACATATGATACCAATATAATTCAGCACACTATACCCATCAAGGCCAATCGAAAACCATTCAAACAAAAGTTGAGAAGGCTAAATCCACAGTTGCTACCATCTATTGAAAAGGATATAAACAGGTTGTACAAATCAGGAATCATTGTTCCCATCATATTTTCGGATTGGATCTCTAATTTGGTGCCCGTACGAAAGAAGACAAGTGATATTCTCTTGTGCATTGATTTTAGAAATCTCAATAAAGTTTCATTGAAATACAACTATCCACTACCCAAAATGGACCATATACTTCAACGAGTAGTGGGAGCATCTTGTATGTCACTACTTGATGATTATTCCGGATATAACCAAGTTTCTGTCCATGAATATGACCGAGACAAGATAGCGTTCACCACTCCATGGGGAACCTTTCATTACGCTAAAATTCCTTTCATTTTGAAGAATGCGGGTGCCACATTTCAGCGTGTAATGGACTTGGCTTTTGCAAATGAGAAGGATGTCTTTTTGGTTGTGTACTTGGATGATTTGACGGTGTTTTCCAGATCTGATGAAGAGCACATGTACCATCTAAAAACAGTCCTTCAAAAGTGCATAAAATATGGCTTGTTGCTGAATCCGAAGAAGAGCTTGTTTGCCATGGAGGAAGGCAAAATACTTGGGCACATTATCTCAAAAGATGGCATTCATATTGACCCAGCACATGTGCAAGCAATTTAGCAAATCGATCTACCCCGGAATAAGAAAGAGATACAATCCTTCAATGGTAAAATGAATTTTCTATGTCGCTTTGTACCTAATCTTGTTGAGCACCTAAGAGAGATGACAAACATGGTTAAGAAGGACAGCCAAGTGAAATGGACGGAGGAGGCTGTAAAATCTTTCAATTGGGTCAAATTGGCTCTTTCCTCAGCTCTAGTTCTAGTCAGCCTAGACTACACTCAATATTTTATATTGTTTTCATTTGCTTCGGAGCATACTATGGCAGTGGTGTTATTGCAGAAAAGAGATGATCATGAAAGACCCATTGCATTCTTCAACAGAGTTATAAGATATGCAGCCTTAAAATACAACATCATCGAGAAGCAAGCCCTTGCACTTGTGAAGGCATTGAAATATTTCTGGTTATATATTCTACATTCTCATATTTTGGCCTATGTTATTAATGTTGTTGTCAAAGATGTTTTAGTACAGAGCAATCCGGAAGGAAGACGAGGCAAGTGGATTTCAACTTTGTTGGAATATGATGTGGAAATAAAGCCCACAAAGTTGGTTAAAGGACAGGGATTGGCAAAGTCAATGGCCGAATCAAACTTGCATGCCTTGGACATAAATCTGATCACTACTATGTCCAATGAGAATGAGGAAGGATCGTCAATTCAAGTATCTGAAACGTTTGCTCTTTCTCCATGGTATTCAAATATCATATATGTGCTCAAAAATTTGTGACCACCACCTGGCATGACTAGAAACAAAGCGAGAACACTCAAGTTGAAGGCGGCCAAGTTTTGCATTCTAAATTCTACACTGTATTGAAAAGATCCTGGTGGCGTTCTGTTAAATTGTTTGGTGGAAAAGGAAGAAAATAAGGTCATGGAGGACTGCCACCAAGGAGACTGAGGTGGTCACCTTTTTTCGAAATCAACAGCAAATAAAATTTTGAGAGTGGGATATTATTGGCCGACATTGTTTGCTGATGTATATAAGATGGTCAAGTGCTATCATAAGTGTCAGATTTTCGAAGGAAAGTAGAAGTTACATCCTTTACCACTTAAGCCTATTGAGGTGAGTACTCCTTTCCAGCAATAGGGATTGGATTTCATTGGTGAAATTCATCCCGCTTCTTTTGGTCAACATAGATGTATCCTCATAGCAACATATTATTTCACGAAATGGATCAAGGAAATTCCCACCAAACAAGCTACAGATGCGGTAATCATTTCATTCCTAGAAAATAACATCTTGTCTCGCTTTTGTTTCCCGAATAAGTTAATCACTGATAATGCAGCAGCTTTCAAATCGAAAAGGATGGTAGAGTTTTGTCATAAATATCACATCATTTTGGGTCACTCAGCTACCTATCATCTGCAAGGCAATGGTTTGGTAGAGTCTTCGAACAAATCATTGGTCAACATCGTCAAGAAGTTGCTGGAAATAAATAAGAAGATCTGGCACAAGAGGTTGGTCAATGCACTTTGGGCAAATCGGGTCAGTCAAAAGAAATACATTGGTACGTCACCGTTTGAGCTTGTTTATGGAGTTGATACAGTATTTCCTACCTCTCTCGCTGCCCCAGTAGTCAAATTTCTTCAGGAGGCCGGCAGTGAAGAAGATCCCATGTAGAGAAGGTTGAATCAAATGGTCCACTTGCAGCAAACCAGAGAAGAAATTTTAAAGAACACATCCAAATTGCAGGAGAAGATCAAGAAAATTTATGACAGAAAGGAAAAGGTGGACAAATTTCAGTTGGATGATGCTGTGTTGAAGTGGGATGCAAGGAATGAGGAAAAGGGTAAGCATGGTAAGTTCGAGAATCTTTGAAAAGGTCCTTTCAAGATTGCAACATATCGGGGTCAGAATGCCTTTCTTCTGAAGGAAATGAACGGGGAAGATTATCCAGGAGGGCCGATCAATGGTCAACTGCTCAAGTGGTACCATTTCTGAGTTATTAATGCTACTTCCATTGTCATTGTAAATACCATTTTTATTTTAGTTTGGTTTGATTTTGTCAAGTTAGTCTTCGAGTCATTTCAATTTCAAATTTGAGTCAATTTTTTGGTCATTTTAGTTTCATAAATGAGTTAGAGTCCTATGTTGTTTGTCAAAATAATGACTCCATAGCCCAATGGACGAAGGCACTGTCTAGCTCTCCCAGAGATCTGCTATTCTTGGCACCTCCAAGGAGCTACCATCCCCCATTGGAGCCAATGTTAGAGTCGGTCTTGTTAGTCCTCCGTAAGAGATCAAAACTCTTTATGCATTTCATTTTTAGGTGTCTTGCTCCATTCAACCAGCTGCATTCTGATAGGGGCGTGGCATCATCTGATGGAAAAGGTCATGTTAGTCATTTCCCCTCATGTCTAGCTCCTGCTGGCTTAGGTCTTTTTTCAATGATCACTAAAGTCCATGACATTCAAGGTTTGGTCCTTTAATGGACAAAAGTCATTTTCGATCATTAGGTCTAGGGATTAATCAATTTGGTCTTCAACCATGTACAATAAAGCCATGCAGGCCAGAGTGAGGCCCTTATCAAGTTATGATTCAAAGAGTTTCATCGTCATGTTGATAGATTTCGATTGTTCTTCAAAACTCTGTTTTGAAGAAAAGTCAAACAGTGTGTCATTTGTGAAAATTTTCAAAAAAGTCTCCAGTTGATTCCTTCATGTGCAGTCATGGTTTCCGTGGCCAAATTCCCTGTCATGCAACTCCTGCAAAAACTTCTGAAAATTTCATCATTCTAGCTAAAAATTCAAAGGAAAAAGTGAAATTCAGTGTTGTATTAAATTAGTGAAAAGTGTCAAAACATAACATTAGCAAAATAGGTTTTTGAAGACGCAAAAATTTAACCCATGACTTCAAAGTCTTTATATCAGAATTCCCACAAGAAAACAAAGTTATTATGCTAATCAAGGTCATTGAGAAACACAGCAAAGTGTTTGAGAGTGCAAAGCACGCGTTTGGAGGGAGTTTGAGTCGTTTTCAGGAGTGCGGTGCACACACAGAGGGGCGCAGCGCACACAGATCCACCCCGCAGTGCAAAGTTTACAAGGGTGCGGCGCATATAAAGAGTGTGACCCACAGAGGCCCGAAATTGTGCCAAATTGCCTCAAGTTGCCTGTGAAACCCCTCAAATCGACAAGTAGGCTCTATATCGTGGCTTGCTCATCAAATTTTGTGAATGTTATGGCGGTTCATGGCTATGTATAATTGCAAAAAAACTCATAAAACCAATCACTAAAAAAAACATCAAAGCCATGGTTTCTAGGGTTGCCAAATTGTGGTGTTAGTGCCAAGGCTCCGTTATCACCCCTCTTTTTTCCCTTTCTTACCATTTTTCCCTATCCCCCCTATCCCATTTTTCCTATTTTCCCTACCCTAAAATATTACCAAACCCCTATTCCTTATCCCTCCACTCTTTGATCAATATAAACCCCAAAACCCTACCTAATCAAAACCCCAAAACCATACCTTATCAAGTCCCCAAACCCTCCTACATATCCCTAAACAAAACTTCTCCCCATAACCCCTATTCCCATCATATTATTCCCCTCCTAATACTCCTTTTTTTTCATTGTTCCCCTTGGTGGCAGATATCACAACAACACCTAGTTTCACACCATCATCAAAGGGCAACCCAAGTACAGTACACATAGCAGTCATGGCATATGAGCATTCATTAGAGTATGAGATGGACACACAAATTGATTCATCCTCAGAAGAACAGGCTCCCAGGAGACATCACAAGAGTGGAAAAAATGTTAGGGATGAGCCAACTACCCTCACTGAATTGCAGGCCTACCCTCTTGCTATGTCATGCTTCCAGCATCTATCATGTTTTGAATTTTTTCAAAGGTTTCTAATGTTAGAGTTCATCATGAGTTGGCCCATATTTTTGTGCTTCACCTACATGGAGGTCAATCTATCTTAGCCGGGGTCACCTTCACATTGATACTCGAAACTATCTCATTGGGAACCGGCATACCAAATGTTGGAGAATAGTGGCACAAGAAATAGAAGGTGGATAGGTAGCACTATGGGCCTTACATTAAGGCCAGATTCTTGAGGCAGCTCACAAGAGTCTTTCCATTCAGATATTTGAGGGATGAATATGCCCCGCTCATGAAATTGATCATCAAGTACTTCAGCTATGAGGGGAGGTTCTCTCATCTATATGCCTATCACATTAGGTTTCTCATGCACTTTACCAGGGTGTGGATGATGAACCTCCCATTTTTCATTTGCAGGAACATAGAGAGGATGAACACATTCATGCAGCACAAGACCCCTCAGCAGCAAATTAATAGTGTTTATCACTTTTCTCTTATCTGGATTTTGGTAGATCATCAGTTGGGATTACAGGGCATTGCTTGGGAGGACTTCATCTCTCGTGACCTCTTCAACACTTCACAGGTATTATCAGAGGTTGAGCATGAGATAGGTGGTCCTTCTCATCAGTATGAGAACCACGAGATTACTGCTATGCCAGTATTCATCACATATCAGAGAGGCAGTAGGCACTTGTTTGCAGCAGCAAAGCGAGTGTTATATCCACTCGGGGTGGAAGGGGCCTCACTTCTGGCATCAACAACACAGGTACAGGACAAGGGCAAGAGGCCCGTGCATGATGAGGGACCATCAGGTGAATATTAGGCTGACTTCATCCTCATTTAGGATGATGATGCAGATGTGGAGAGTGTCAAACTTAGGATGACCATCCAGGAGTAGAAAACGAAGATCCAAGACTTGTCACTCAATTTGGAGAGGGAAAAATGGATTATCAGGTATTTGGAGCAGAGGAACAAATAGCTTGAGGACCAACATGAGATCATGGAGCTGTAAAGCATCTGTGAGAATTGCCAAGCTTCCCAGCAGGGGAGGATCGAGCTCACTCCCTTGGAGCAAGAGATTAACAATGACTGCGAGTCTTGGCTCGAGTGCATTAAAATCCACCTTGAGAGACTATTGGAGAAGGCTGATAGGGACAAAACCATACTGAGGTGGATGGTTTATCATTAGAGGGAACGAAACATGCGTTCAAAGGCTCGGATAAGGAGCTTGAAAGAAAAATTGAGCAGAGCGACAAAGAGGAAAAATAGGAAAAAAGAGCAAGATCGGCTTCAAATGTTCGTTGAATCCTTTGTGTCTTAGCACAGTACCTCTTAGAGAACCTCCAACCCAAATTTCAAGAAATTTGGGGCAATTTTGGTCACATGGCAAATTTTTGGTCATAACATAGGTTTTTTCTCCCTGTGCGTCGTGCCACTAGCGCGATGCTTAGGATTGGGAGCTCCAAATTGCAAATGGCTTGCATTTTTGGATTCAGCACGAAAAATCACGACTACTAGTGCTTGGACAAGAAATTTGGGCATGATTTGAGTCTCCAGAAGGTCAAAAACACTCAAAAAATGACCTCACTGCCCCTAGTTTGACACAGAGGAAGCAATCGTGGGAGAATGAAGATTTGGAGGGGAAAATCAGCACCAAATTCAGAAATTCCACTTGGGTTGGAAAGCCGACAGGCAAGACTTTCCAACAAGCACACTTGGGCACAATTTGGACACCTATAGGTACCTCAAAACAGCCTCCAAATTTGCACAGCGCATATAGAGAAAAAGGCCAAATTCACCTCTGTTTCGTGAAATTTCGATTCACGACTTTCTCCAAGTGGGCCCGCTCATCTACACTTCACTTTTTTCAGAAACTAAGGCAAATTTTAAAGAGTTTGGCTTCTATCCAAGTGGCAAAGGAAGGAAAATGGTCACCCAAGCCATTTGTCATCTTTGTAATGCTGCACCTGTAGCTAATGGTTGGCTTTCCATCTCCATTTTGTAATGATTTGAGAAACTCCCCAACTCTTGGTCATTCTATCTCCTCATAGCATGGTATATTTATTGTATGCAAGCTATTTGCAAAGGGTTGGTTGGATTGTAATTTCTAGGAGACTATGGGAAAGAAACTCTATTTCTTCATTGTATATTTTGATAGAGGATTAATGAAAGGCAGTGGCTCTGTTTCATGAGATTCATGTGGTTGTGAGTGTAGAAAATATGTTTTTCCTTATGTTTCATATGTATTTAGTTATGTTTCATAGTTCATTCATATTCATTTCAGTGAAATTTTCTGAGTGAGATAAGGAAGAATTCATTTTCATTGCTCTACCTGTGGGAAAGTTTCACGCTGTGTATTTCTCTTATGTTGAAAAGGATTCATGTTTCATGCCATTTTCACCCTCCTAAAACAATCTTTCATTTCCTCATTACTTCAAATTTTAATGCTAGACTTTCCGCCTGTCTTGCCTCATGAAGTAATTTTTGCCTTTGTATTAAATTCTCTGCTCATTTGTTGTCCATTGGTCCCATACTATCCCAGAAACTCATTCATTCATAAAAGAATTGTTTCTCGTATCCATATTTACTTACTAGCCTAAGATCAATATTTCACTTTAATTCATCTCAGACCATTTCATTTACTTATTCGCTAAGCATGACTCGGAGAGAGCCCTCTCCTGTTCTGGTAGGGCTAGCTACCAGACTGAGTGTGGTTTGTGGTTACCATAAATTTTGCGTTCCTTCAGCCTAAGGCAGATTTAGGTGTTAACAGTTTGGATTTGTAAAACGTCACATGGAAAATTTGTGCTTAATGCTAGATACGTGTCGAAGATACCAGATCGCAGTCAATCTGAAGCAGTGTCTGTTTTGTGTCCCTTTTGGGATCCCACTAGGGCATGTGGTGCGCAGACAAGGATTGATGGTAGACCCTGCAAAGATCGTGATGATAATCAACTTGGATGCACCAAGGAATGTGAAACAACTATGCATGACCCTGGGGCATATTGGATACTATAGGAAGTTCATCAAGAGCTATGCCCAGGTCACCGCACCCATGGAGAAGTTCTTGAAAAAGGATGTTACGTTCTGTTGGAGTGATGAATGCCAGAAGATCTTGGACATGCTGAAAGAGAAAATGGTCACCACACCGATATTAGTCTTTCCATCCTGAAAGAAGGAATTTCATGTGCATGTGGATGCCTCATGTATCATGTTGGGGTCATGTTGACATAGGTGGGCGAGGGGGAATTCGACCATCCCATAGAATTCACGAGGAGGAAGTTGTCCAAGGCAGAGAAGAACTATTCAACTACAAAGCGTGAAGGACTAGCCATGGTATACGCACTCCAAAAGTTCAGGAACTATTTGCTGGGTGGACATTTTAAGATGTATATAGATAATTCTGTGTTAAAATACCTAGTTAAGGTGGTTGTTGTTATTTCAGGAGTATTATTTTGAAGTTATTGTGAAGCCTGGACGATTGAACATGGGACCAGATCATCTATTGCACATCGAAACAGGAGAGGAGCCCACTAATTTGGAGGAAGGATTTCGTGATGTGCGTCGCTTTGCAGTGAGCATCGCCGATAGTAATTTTTAGGATATCATACAATACCTGACAACAAGGAATGCTCTAGAAGGGTATATAAGGCAGCAGAAGAAGGAGTTAGTAGTGTGCATAGTAGACTTTTTCGTCATTGCAGGACATCTGTACCAAATGGGGTCTAATGAAATATTGCGACATTATGTACATGAATTTGAGTGGAGCAGCATCCTCACGGAGGCTCATGGAGGAGCTACATGAGGATATTATGTAGGAAAAAGTGACAAGGCAAAAGGTTTTGCGTGCTGGATTGTTGTGGCCAACTTTGCATAAGGACATGGAAGCTTATTGTAGGGCCTGCTATGCATGTCATAGGACTTATAGGCCATCGTGAAGGGATGAAATGTCATTGACACCATAGATGACATTACAACCATTCGAGAAATGGGCGATTGACTTTGTGGGACCAATTCAGCCTCCAAGGAAGCAAACAGGTGCGCGGTACATCATCACCGTGACAGAGTACTTGAACAGATGGGTAGAGGCGTAGCCTATGAAGGATTGTACCGACATGATAGCAACGAAGTTTATTTTTTAATATGTGTTGACAATATTTGGCTATCCAAAGGTCTTGATGAGCGATTACGGTATGCACTTTCTTAATGAAACAATCAACGCATTGACAAAAGAATTTCAGGTGTATCATCACAAAAGTACACCTTATCATCCACAAGACAATGGGACAATGGAAGCATTCAATAAGATACTAGAGATTCCACTAACGAAGGTCCGCAATGCTCAGATAAATGACTGGGATGTGCACATACCCATGGTGCTATGGGCCTACAGAACAACTTGCAAGAAGCTAACTTGGAAAACGCCTTTCAGACTTGTGTATGGCATAGAAGCTATGATGCCAATGGAATACATTGTACCTAGTCTGCATGTAGTGGCACTCATAGGAAAGGTGGATCGTAGAGCCCTAGGAGAGAGGCTTGTGTAGCTAGCAGAGCTTGAAGAGGACTGATTTCTAGCTAGATTTCATCAAGAAGTTCAAAATGAGTGCAAAAAGGCATGGCACAATTGGCACATTAAACTACGCACCTTCTAGGTAAATGATCTAGTTTTTCTATATGAAAACAAGTTTGATAAATTTCCAAGAAAATTTAGGATGCACTAGCTAGGGCCCTATGTCATCAAAGAGATTATTGACGGTGCAACAGTTCAGTTGGTTAAGTTAAATGGGGATCCTTCCCAGGAAAAGTGAATGGTAGCTGATTGAAGCCATACACTGGTGATTCATCTAAATAACTATATGAAGGAATCACAGTCTTAGCGCTCTAGGCAGCTGAAAGGAGGCGTGGGACTATAAACTATATTGCTTGGGTCAAGGAACTACACGATGACGGAAATGCGCAAAATGACGAGATGTCACAGAGACTACACGAGTGCACAGAAGGCTACATTACTAGGGATGAAACTACGCAGGTCAACCAGAAAGTGACTGTTAAAGACACTTTTCATGATTTGATGATGGAAAAATGGCCAAATGGAGCGGGATGGGCATTTAAGATGAAATTTATGGGTGATATCCTTAAAAATATGCTGCCAATCTAGCATTAATGAACCGATTTTAGGGGGGAACAATCCTATTTGAATTCAAAATGGTATATAAATTTCATGTGGCTACCCAACGATGAACACTTGGCATTTTGAGCATTGATCTGTTGAGCTCTAAGATGTGTATGAACCATGAATTCTTTGAGGCTCTGATAGTGAGTTCAGCATTTGAGAAATTACCAAAGGAGCCAAGAACTGTTGGATAACATCATGTCGACACTGGCAGAAACTGTAGATATTGGGGAAGTAGTGACAACTAAAGGGGCTATGCCAGAGGTTGCTATGGAAGTAGAGGGAACTACTCCAAAGGTTGCAAAGATACCCAAGTTGCAATGGTCACCTAAAACAAGGCCTACCTAGACCCAGGAAGATGAGAAAGGAAAGAAAGGAAAGTAGGCCATGACACCACTAGTGCATGTGTCACCTAGGAGAAACCCACTGAAGGACAAACCGCTCAGTAAAAGGGTAAAACCATTAACCTAGAATCTAGGAGGAAGAAATTGGGGATATCCTAATGGACGATGAGGATCTTGGGATCAACATGGAGGAAGTTGAAGTTGAGGGGTCTGAACCCATTACTAAATTGCCTGAGTACGTCCCTCCATGTAGGGGCAAGGCCAAGGTGCCTAAGGACATTGACAAGAGAAAGGTCACCTTGTACACACCTCTGCTGCCAAACAAGATTTGTTTTGAAGTATTGTGCTTCACACAGATTCCAATGTTGAAATTGCAGGACAAGGACCTAACTGATATTGAGTGATTCCCTCACTTAGTGATAAACCAACTGATGGACTGCATCCTCCATAAGACCACCAAGGTGACTACGTAGGAACAATTGAAGTGGCTCAAAGGAGTGGATAAGGCAGGCCTGCTCAAATTGCTATGGGTGTCACACTACAATCGCATGCCCATTACCTTGCTGGTAATCAAGCAGCTGTTGTGCTTGGTACATGATGGGTGTCTTTGGCTGGAGGAGACAATACCCATCACTGATAGACTGATCCACAGAATCATGAGGCTACCATATTCAAGGGAGAATTCGGCTATGATATTTGGTGGAAAGGAGAGTGAGCTAGCCCTCACAGAGACCGTGAAGAAGAAGTTTGAATTAGTAAACAAGCTACATGGCAATGTGATTACAAGTATTTCCCACCTTATGGTCAAAGTTGACACACAAATATTGGCAGGGAAGGTCATGCAAAATTGTTGCTTTGATGAAGTATCAACGCTCTTCGTAGCTTTAGCGACCCAATGCACAGAGTGGGTTTAGTTTAATTAGGAATGCTACCTCTATGGTGAGTTCCTCGCAAACTACTGCTAGGAGCAGGATCTCAACAAGACCTTCCACTATGCGTGGCTCTTTTTTTCCATCATGCTGGTAGCCTGGGAGATACCCAAAGATAGCTAATTTCCTTTGGTCACACTGGACCTGCTTGAGGCCATGAAGTACCCTTTGTTGTGGGAGACTAGGGATCCCTAGCGATCAAGGACAGCAAGATCTTTTGGCTCTTGATGGAGATGAACATGCACATGGATATCAACCGCAAGATGTAGTTGTCGCCTACTGTCTTTGATAAATTACAACGATACATGGAGTTTAAGTATGATTTCCACCATGTATCCATTATGGTGTGAAAGGAACCTGAGTAGAATTGGAATGACTTTCCCTACTTAGCTACGGATAATTTGATTCAAACATTTATTGACAACTAGCCGACAGAATGGCACACTGCCTCAGATTTAATGGCGGGATCTAGCAAGATAGCCGCACAGTGGAACAAGGATGAAGACAAGCTCAATATGGATTAGTTGGCTGAGAAAAGGAGGAAGAAGGTTGAAGATAAGGCTAGGCCAAACCACACTTCCACACAGGACACATGTGGATAGACAGGAGGAGAGGAGTGCGACTTTGACAAAGGGAAATCTCCCTCCCAAGAAGAAGAGGAAGAAGAGGATGATTCGATAGAACAATGAGGATAAAACCCTTCTTTTTCCAAGGGGATAGGAAAAAGTAGGGTTGCAGAAGAAGTCAAAGGCCAGTAACACGTCAATGGACCTGATCACCCTAACAGAGGGGGATCTAAATGACATTGGGGATACAGTGCGGGATTCCACCGTGGAACTACTGCAATAGTTTGAGCAGCAAAAACAACAAGCATTGGGGGCCATTCAGGTGAATCTATGAGACTTGTAGATTCAGGCAACATAGACCGGCATGACATACACCAGTTTGAACATCGGTACTTCAGTAGCTACCAAGATGCTCTATGCAAAGGATTCCTAAGCCATAGTGCTGCTAGATGGAGCACTGACGATAGAGACTGAAGCTGATAGGTCTGCTATCAGTGCACTCAAGGGAGTAGGGTTGAACTTGGCAGCACTTATGAGTGAGGAACTCCGCCTGCTACAATATGGGGTGATCACGATGTTGAGGGCCCGCGAACATCGTGCTTTACAGGTGATTAGTTAGTATAAGATCAATAATACTCCAATGGGTGTGAAGCGAGACTCCACCCTCGCATCCATGATGGAACTCACTGACATGAATCATTGCATGATTAAGGATGTGGAGGAAACATTTTGAATGGTCTCAGATTTGGCCATTCCTATGGATGAGATGGTAGATGTGTGTGTTCACAAAAGTTTTATGGGGGTGCATGATGCCTGCATAGAATTGGAAAAGGTTCAGTTGGAGCTGAACCTCCAAGTTACAGAATTTGAGTTGACAACCCAGCCTTCCACTCCACTGGAAGTCAAGGAGTAGCATGCGACTGCTATAATAGAGGTAATAACAGCAGTAGAAAGTGCAGTGGTAGACTTCACAATGCTTTTTGAATGGTCATTTGAGGTACCAACCAGACTACAAGAAGGCCCTACTGTGCAGAGGCTAGAAATAGAGGCGCGAGAGTTGCAATAGTGCTACAATGAGGTAAAAGGGATAGCGCATACTGTTTCCCTCACATAGAGACTCACAAAGTTGCAAGAGGCCAAGGCATTGAAGGAGCAGGTAGATGCATCTCAACACAAAGAGATAGTGCTGAAGGTGCGCTTGATGCCTTAGTTGGATGAGGCTTACTTGATCATGGCCTCCATTGAAGGCAAGATGGATAGTTTGTAGGAGACTCGGCAGAAGCTTCAAGCTGACAGTGCGAGGCTAGCAACAGAGCAGCTGGTCGAGGAAATAAAGTAGGTGGCCACACATTGTGATGAGCACCAGTATTGTAGCAAGGGCGTTGCACCTCCTAGGTTGCTATATTTACTTATCAACCCAGGGTTCATACAAAATTGGAGGTGACAGTGTTATATGCAGAAGTAGAAGTGAAGGTATTTCTTGTTGTCACTTGTTCATCTGGCAAGAGACCTGAGGGGTTCCAAGCCAGACTTCTATAGAGTCAGAAGAAGCTTGATTCTTTGATGGAAGAAGAGAAACTCTACTCTAAGAGAGTTATTCTACTGCAGTAATGAAGACAACAACAGGTAGTGCTAAATCACACCATATCCTAGTTCAACATTTAAACAACTATGCTAAGAAGAATTTCTAAATCAACACTAACTAATGCTACTATCTAAGTTTTAGAAGTAAAGAGCATCAAACCATACTAAGGTGTAATCAAGAAAACTAAACTAAGTTTGTTTTCACGTTTTTGGTGTTTTGGTAAAATCAAGCATGCGAGGAGTGAAGTGGAAGAGCGAGCGAAGATTGCAATCAATGAAAAGAGGACATAATGAAGAAGAAGTGCATAGGCACAATTGGATTGATCGAGAATGGTATTAATGGCAGATGAGCGACGAAGATCTTATCGCAGGAGATTACGCGAATAGATGGACGAACAGGGTTAATGGGAGACAAATGGTAGATATCTTATCATAGGGGATTGAGTGAATAGATGTATGAATAATATTAACAGAGGATGAGTGGTGGAGATCTTATTATAGGGGATTAAGTGAACATATGGGTGAATAGGATTAATGAAACATGGATGGTATAGATCTTAGCACGTGAGATTGAGTGAATAGATTGATGGACAGGGTTAACAGAAGATGAGCGGCGAAGATCTTATCACAGGAGATTAAGTAATAGATGGAAAAATAGGATTAACAGAGGATGGGTAGTGGAGATCTTATCGCGGGAAAAACATGCAAAATGATGGAGTAGTTTTTCGTAAGCGGTAAGCAGTTTCTCGCGCGCCCTCAAGATTGTAAGAGAAATTCCAAAATCTTACGCGATTAGCCTAATTGGGTGACATGTAGCATGAGAAAACCACTTTTCTTGCATGCTATTGGGAAGATATCATCCATGCAAGAATCCATGTGAGATTGCATGATAGCCATGGGATCAAGCTAGACAGATCGACGGTGGAGATTTGGAGTGCATAAAGTGTTGAGACAACGTGATAGCTATTGGATCAAGCTAGATAGATTGATGGTGGAGATTTTGAGTGCATAAATTCAAATTTTGAAATGAATATGAAGAAGCTATGCGACACGTGGTTGACGGTGGTTGGTTAGGGTTGTTGTGAAAGGAAATCTATGGGTATAATCCTTGATAACCTACTAACTAAAGAAAAAGGCACAAATGGAAGCAAACTAAAACACAACCAATCTACGCACACTGTTGTAATGGAAATGCAGCTACTTAAGAAAATGAATGATTAAACCATGAATCTATTCACTACATTACTGTAATGGAAATGCAACTGCTTAAGCAAATGAATGATTAAATCATGAATCTATGCACTACCCTGTTGTAATGGAAATGCAACTCCTTAAGCAAATGAACGATTAAACCATGAATATATGCGCTACATTGTTGTAATGGAAATGCAAATACTTGAGAAAATGAATGATTAAACCATGGATCTATGCTAGCATACATGTATAGTAAAGATGATACTTAGCTACTAGGGTTGGGCCCTAACACAAGAGCTTTAGCCCTCTGAGTTAACTCAATTCTAGCTCGATACAAAACTCATTCTTATTATCAATACAATGGATTACATCAAAAACTATCACAAGTCTTGCAGCTCGAAAATAAAGTAGAGTTTTACAATTAAACATCTAAATCCTACTGAGGTCCTAGGTCTCTCTACTTATATGCTTGAAGTTTCCAACAAATTCCTTAAAATTAGGGAGGCTCGGCTCCCAAACTCGAGATAAACTGGTCCTTTGACATTCACTTGCTCGGATGCCTTCTAGTCCTCATGATTTGGCTGTTTACACTCCAAGATGATGGAGGAATATTCAAATGGAGGGGTAGTAAATGAGGAGGATTTACCTCCTATATATCCTCTCCCTTGTGCCATTCAAGTTTTGACAAAGGTCTTTGCTAAAATTCCTTGCTTTAATCCTTTAATCCTGCATTACATGCACATTAGACCACAAAGAAAAATATCTAACTCTAACTCATCTCATAAACAAAATATAATCAAAAGTATGCAATATGTTGTGAGAATAGTTGGTTTGACTAAGCTAGGAGGTGAATTAAGGCCCCATATAATTACCCAATGATGATGCTCATCATCACCCCGCTATTGAAAGTGTTGCTCATCCTCTAAGAAACTTAGTCAATGTCCATGTCCTTCATGGCTCTGGTAGCCTCTCTAACATCCCATGCCTATGCTGTGGTCTCTTCTTCTTGTGCATAGAAGCTTGCTTTCCTTTCTACTTCTTCCCACTACCTCTTTTCCTCTTCTAATTTTCTCCCATCTAGCATCCCTAGGAGTAGTGATGGATTGAGTTTTAGGCTTGTCTAATTGACCTTCAACCTTTGCATTGATTTCTTATACATAGGTGTCCTATTGAGTGCCTCTCTCAACCTTTGAGGGGAGTGATATTCTATGATATTCAAGCTATGTGGCAGTGTGTTCCATCTCCTTAAGCAAGCATGTATACTATCATCTCCTAGCAGCCTAAACATATCCTCAAAATGTGAACTTGCTCGCTCTTGGGTAGTAAGATATCTAGGTGCTAGCTGAGGATCATTTGCAATTAGATTATAGTTGTTTATTAGGGCCGTGGGATTTGTTTGTTTAGTGCTTATGAAAAGAGGTTCATTCTGCTCTCTATCCAATATTGTTTTCATCTCTTTAGCCCTTGACTCTTCATGGTTCATCCATGATGCCAAAGCCATTAATTATAGATCTCCTAGTTGGGCATTAGGATCCCAAACATTCTTGTCTGTGAGGGCCTTGTTGTGCAAGTAAAATTCAGTCATTTTGGCCCTAGCCTCTAGTGTACTTTGATCACAAAGATCAATAAACTACCTGTACTCCTGAAATGGAATGGTTCCCCTTTGTGCTAGTGTTTTAATCTGAAATTGCAGCCATTGTTCTCTGAGGTAAAAAGCATAGGATTTAGCTGGCATCCTACACTAGATGGCCTCCAAGGAGATGTTGGCCATACGTGCTAGTTGGTTCTCCCTTTCATGCAACTATCCTCTCAGCCATGCATTTTCGCTCTCCATTTGATCTCTCATTATTTATTCTCTCTCCCTTAGTGTAGGGAAATCTTCAATCTCAATAGGGATTTTTGTTGCTATTTGTGGCTTTCGTTGTTTGATTCTTGTTCTCTTTCTTGTTTTGAAATATAGAGGGGTTTGCCTCCTTCATTTCCCCTTTTGCTTGACTGGGGTGCTGAGAGCAATGAAGGCAACTACTTATTTCCTCTTAGGGGCCTTTGGAGACACCCTAGGTGACTCCTTGTTTTCTTCCCCTTTTGTTTCAATGCCTTCTTCCTCTCTGTTTTCCTTATATCCTTCCTCTTGTTGTTCTTTCTCATCTCCATCAGTTTCTTCATTCATTTCCTCCTTTGTTTTAGCATCATCCTCCTTCTCTTTTGTTTCATCATGTTCCTCTATATTAGTTCCTTCTTCATCCATCTCATCCCCATCTAGCTCTGAATATTCTTGTTCTTGTTTTGCCTCCTCCTCACTGACAGAAGGACTAACATCATAAGTGAGGGTTTTGATGTCATCCTCCATTGGTAAGTCTCTGAAGGCTAACCATTTTGTAGGGATCCTGAGGTTTTCGAGGGCATCCTCAATGAGGATCTTGATCAACCCATGGTGAGACAATTGTTGGGAATTCCCTTCCTTGACTTTGTTTCTAGAGTCTATGAGTGATTGCATCAAGAAATAAGGTATGCTGAGTCTTTGGTAAACTATTGTTTCTACCCCAAATCATAATTCTTCAAGCATCCTAAAATGGTAGCCATAAACAACATTGTATCTACCCTCACATGAGATATATTTGATGAGTTGATAACCTACCTCACTCCATGGGTATGGAAAACTCTCTCTCCTTACTCCATTTATATCCTCTGTGGGTTCTTCACCTTCTAAAAATAATTTCCATTTCGCCACCTGACTGGCTGCTTTGTCTTCTTTTCTCCATGGAATTCCTAGGGGAAGTGTGGTGGCCCTACTGATGAGATCTAGGGTGAGATTTATAGTGAGCCCTCAAACTATAACGGTGGCATGGATTCTGCTGTGTGGAGTGAGTGAATGAACAAATTCTTGAGGCACCTCATCATCATACCCTGAGAAGTTTTTGAAAAAAACCCATCGATTGGTGTCTTATAAAGATTTCAAGAACTTGGGGGGTGTTGGTGTATCCTCACAGTATTTGTGGGTTCTCTCCTATTAAACCCTCTTGTCATCTTTCTTTTGAGGCTTGAGGGGGAAATGAGAGGTTTGACGTAAGAATTTTAAATTTAGGAGAAAACAGAGTTTCCTATGTATGTAATTCACCTCCCACAGTTGTTATATCCACTATATTTTAGAGCATTTATAGTTCATTTGCTTGTAAATGGGGATGGATTTTCAGATCCTACCTCTTTAGAATGGTGGTAGTGGACAATTCGCGTGATATTCCCTCTTGAAACCCTCTCTACCTATCTTGTAGATTTCTTATGTGTATCCTGTAGAGTGCTCTTACAGACTGTTCTTGTAGGAATTCCTAAGCATGCTCCTATAGAAATTCTCTTGTAGAACAATGGATCCTTGCTTCTGGTGGGTGGATAGAGTTATGAGAGTGACTTGCGTGAGGGAGCTTCGAGGAGGTGGAATCCATGAATGCATGCAAACGATGTTTTGTTTCCATTTATGGATTTTCGGGGTGAGGTTCCTTGTAATCAGCTCCCACCTCGTAGATATGTAGTTAACCACTTCTTGTCCTACCCCTCCTTTGTCTTTGAGTTGACAGTGGCCACATGTGAGAGGACACCTGGTTTTGTATGTGATGATTGAACAAAGGTGGCCAAGTTAGCTGGCCACCTTTTCACTTATAAACTAGCTACCTCATGACTTTTACAACTTTTAATAAAATGAGGCATATGAATTAGTGAGCAGGATACTTATCTATGATATTGATGACATGCTGCATTTGTTGAAGATCAGAGGTGCTGCATTGTTTATTTTTTGCATGGTCATTCTTCTTACTCCTTTGTTGTCTATTGTCTGCCATCTGTTGTCTGTTGTCTATTGTCTACTATCTTGAGTATGCTATCTAGAGCTCCTGGATCATCCTAGTGAAGACTTGTAGCTGATGATTGATGTTTTGTGGGATAGGCTACTACAGGAATAAAGGGGATCCTATAGAAAACATAGTCTTCGCTTAAATAGAAGCAATGGAGTGGAATGTACCAAAACATGTCTCGAATGGTGAAGGTTGCATAGATGAATGCATTGCTTAGTTGTAGGAATGTTGTATATAGGGGAGATGTTCATCCCACAACTTGGGATGTTTCCCACAATAGCCTCATAATAGGTGTACCACAGTATAGTTAACAACCTTCGTTTGTCCCTTGGTCTGTGGGTGAAATGTCGTGCTTCTTTTCAATTTGTTGTCCTTCATCCTCCACAAGCTAGTCCAAAACTCTCCAAGGAAGTGAGAGTCCCAATCTGACATAATTGGTGTGGGTAATCCAAAGTGGACCCAAACATGTTGAAAGAAAAGAGAAGCAGTCTGCTCTGTAGTAATCTGCTTTTTACAAGGCATAATAATACACATCTTGCCAAAATAGTCAACGAAGGCATACAAATAGTTGTGACTCTTCCTAGGAAAAGGTAAACCTCCTACAAAGTCCATTGTTACACATTCCCATGGACGACTCGAAATAAGGAGTGGTATCAGAGCAGGGATTTTTAGATGTGAATTGCATGTTTGCATGCTAACAAGAGGCAGCTTCAAAGAGGCGAAGGGAATCTAGAATCTTTCGATCTAGAAGTAGGGCGTGCACCTCGAAGGAGAAACATGGTAGATGATGAAGCTCATATTGATGAGGAGCATAATTTTAGAAAGACTTTCTATTCAATGGTAGTGAATATCAGTCAACTGGTTTTAAGACTAGAGAAAGCAAAGGAGAGAAATCCAGAAAGACAAGGTTCAGCACATAGGAATGGTGGATAAGAACCCCCTCCTTCTCCTTCTGGTAGCGAAGGCTCTCCTTCCTTTCACCACCATAATTAGAGAAATCCAAAGGATCCATCTAAGAAACCTTTTTTTAATTAGATGTTCAATTTGATCTTCCTGTGTTTAATGGTTAAAGTAATGCAGAAAAGCTTAATAATTGGATCAGGTAGATTGAGGTTTACTACAGGATACAACAAATCATAGAAGATGAGGCGAAAATCCAACTGGTCTCTCTACGGCTAGGAAACATAGCTCTCATTTGGTGGGAGAGAAAATTGCAGATCAGTGAAAATGTGGGTAAGCTCTTTTCCTCATGGTCTAATTTCACTTCTGCATTAAAGGAACAATTTCATCCCTTAGGATACAAATAGAAAGCTTTGATGAATTGGAAATATTTAAGGCAAGGCAAAGGACAAGATGTTCAGAGTTTTACAGAAGAATTTAGGAAGCAAGCACTGAATTTGGGTAGTGTAGTTGATGCACCTGAAGTTGTAACTAAGTATATTGGCTCACTGCACAGTTATATTAGGCATTCATTGTTATTGTTTGAGCCAACCACTATTGATTCAGCCAACGTAAAAGAAATTCATATTGAGAATAGGGATAAGAATGAAAGAGAGGATCATTCCAGAAAGCCACTGTTCAAACCTCCCAATGGCAAATCCAAAGTGAAATGGAAAGGTAAGGAGAATAAAATAGTAGCAGCCAAAGAGGGAGAGTAGCCTTATTGCAATCACTACAAGAAGGAAGGCCACGTTGATGATCACTATTGGAAGCAACACCCAGAAAATAATCCAAAGAAGCATGGAGGAAAAGGGAAGCAAAAAATAGTATCAGTGGCACATCAAGACCTTGGATCAAATTCGGGAGATGAAGCACTAGTCACAGTAGTGGGAACAAAAGGTACCCTTACACCTCCTATTGAATCTAAATCGCATGAAAGTACCAGTGATGTAGATGAGTCCCTTTCGAATGATAGAAAAAGAATTGAATTATTTCATATGAGGATTGTAGTAAATCACACAAAAATGGAAACTTTGTTTGATAATGGGTCCCAAGAAAAATTAATTGCAGAATCCCTGGTAAAGAAGCTTGGCTTAGATACAAAACCACACCCAAAACCTTACCCACTAGGATGGATACATGATAAAGCGAAATTGAATGTAACCCAGTAGTGCAAGATCAAATTTGTGATTGTGTCTAAGCTAGTAGATGAAGTAGAAATGGATGTAATACCACTAGATATATGTGGCATGGTATTAGGGAGCCCATACCTGTATGATAAAAAAGCAGTCTTCTTCCACCATGAGAATAAATATCACATCACCAAGGATGGGGTAGAATACATAGTGTGGGCTCATCAAAATAAGATTAATGCTAGCGTTGTAAGCACTGGGCAAATGAAAAGATTGGTGAATTCCAGTAAAACATGCATTCTTATGGTTGTAAGGGAGAAAGCGACCGATTTCACTGATGCGTTCTAGGGCTGCGATGGGAAGCATAAATAGGAATTAGTGGAATTGATTTCTGATTATAATGAATTGTTTTAGGAGTTGAAGGGACTACCTCCGAAGAGGGAAATCCAACATGAAATCCATCTATTACATGATGCCCCTCTGCCAAATATTGGCATGTATAGGATGTCAGCGATCGAGATGGAGGAGTTCAAGAGGCAAGTGCAGGAATTGCTGGACCAAGGCGTAATCAGGCTAAGTTCCTCTCCATGCGGTTCGCCGATTCTTCTAGTGCCAAAGAAGGACAACAGTTGGAGAATGTGCATGGACTACCACATGCTCAACAAGATATCGATGAAGAATTGTTGTCCCCTCCCACACATAGAAGATTTATTAGATCAATTAAAAAGTGTTGTTTATTTTACAAAGTTGGATTTGCGCAATGGCTATCACCAGGTCCGAATTGCAGAGTAGGTGTTATACGGGAATAGTTTCCACACGGATGCTCCTATTCCCACTAAGATGGGTGGCTATCTTAGAAATAAACAATCAAAGTCTACAATTGATTCCTCTTATAAAAATAGATGAGAGGAGAACCAAGAGGGCCAACTTGAGTCTTGCACTCGATTCCCTCTCCTTCTTGATAGAGTTTTGCTACTCGCTCTTTGTCTGCTCAGCTTCAAAAGGACCTGTAAAATCACAACAACATACTACTATGCAAGAAACAAGGATCTAAATTCATAAATAATGTAGGATCAGATGTACATTAACCATATACAAGCATATATAAACAAGTACACCAGGATGTGGAAGGAAACAA